>CM063243.1:18052301-18349874 GCA_032158295.1 Pycnopodia helianthoides
GTCAACAGAAAAAAAATCTGAATTCAGATTAAAGTCTAAAAAAATGTTTCATCCCTGATGTAACATCTCATCCGAACCATCGTACTTTAGAAAACCTCGTAAGAGATCATGTCCTGTACCTCGGCAGACCGCATTTCCAGCTCACGACTCCAGAGTGGAAAACCCCACTCATCTCTTAACAGCAGCAGGAAATGCAGCGCAATGTCACCTCACAGGTGCACTTTGCACTCTTCTGTACATAACACTGCAACGTGCCTCTCACACAAAACCCACCACTGCTAATTAAGATACCAACTAATAATTGCCCCCAACAACGACGGTAACCTTGCCATGCAGTCAGTACTGCTGAAAACAGGCTTCACACACTATCAATCCACGCTTTGTCTTAATTGAGTTGAGTGATGCCTCTCGTGATCGCTTATCAACGATCAATATCACTAGTGGGACCCCAACAAAAAAAAAATCGTTTAAGATTCTGAAGCAGCTGATGTCAATGATAGCCAAAACAGTGATAGGGATCACTGGTGGTAATGTATGCCATCCATTTATGTGCATACATACTGGCAAATCTCCAACAAGGCCAGATGAAATATGCATTGTTAGAAACTGCTCCGCCAGATTCAAAACTAATCAAATAAACAAAAAGTAAACAAATACAAAGCTGAGAGTTACATTTCAGGAGGTTGACTTCCAGTGACTTTTTTTTCACTCCCCGTTTTCACTCCCCGTTTTCACTCCCCGTTTTCACTCCCCGTTTTCACTCCCCGTTTTCACTCCCGTTTTCACTCCCCGTTTTCACTCCCCGTTTTCACTCCCCGTTTTCACTCCCCGTTTTCACTCCCTGTTTTCACTCCCTACCTCCTAAGTGAGGTGTATATTTCCTGGTTTCAGTACCCACATCATTTATGTGGGTTTTCCCCCAACATAAAAACTAACCAAGTCTACAATCATCTTGCCACAGATAGATCCAATACGACCATGGGCAACAGCACTTTGCACTTTCAACAATTCATTAACTCGAGAACCACATCACAATGATATTGATAATATGCAAATATGAAAACCTTTACATGAACTTTTCTAATTGTTCATGGTCTATTACAACTGCACGCAGTCTTTTAGATTGACCTCCCCCACCCCACTGCCCCCACCACTGCCCTCAATAAAGAGTGCACCTCATTATCCTAATGAGTAATGAGTGAAGTACCTATTAAATGGCTCAGAACAAGCGACTTAGTGGAGCCCATTAAAATCTAATGAAAGCCAACAACTCCCTCATCAATAAAGCGATCACAGAAACAGATCAGTTAGCAATGAACAGTACAGTGAATACACCCCGATGCCCCTCATCAAACATGGATACAACATCAAATAGTGTTGGGGTTGGGAAGGGGGGGGGATGACAACATTTGGTTTTTCAATTCTTGGCAGGAGGTAGGTAAATATTCCTGAATTTGTTTTCAGGAGATGTCTGTTTTGTCTGAGCAGGAGGGATGGGGTCGGGTGGAGAAATAGTCCCTTCCTCGAACCCAGTAAATTCCTCTCAAACACTCGTACTCTACGAATCTAATAAAAGCATACACTGACCAATTTGGTATGCCGGTCACACACAAACCAGCAATGGGTTTCAATACATAGTCTGATCATGCAGGGCATGGACTTTTAAGACTTGGAAGATGTGAAGTACCGTGTTTAAAGGGAAAATGCGAGGGGAAGAGAAACCTAATTTCCCCCTCTAGTTCTCAATAAACACTCTAAGTAAGATTTGAAACTTTGCATGATGGAGATACGATCTAGTAAGGTTTGCAGAGACACCATGTCAGATAGGATTTAAACTTGCATGGTGGAGATACAATTAGTAAGTTTGCGAGACACCATTACATGATGATTTAAAACTTTGCATGGTGGAGATACAATCTAGTGAGGTTTGCAGTAACACCATGTGCATGAGTAGGATTTGAAACTTTGCATGGTGGAGATACAATCTAGTGAGGTTTGCAGTAACACCATGTGCATGAGTAGGATTTGAAACTTTGCATGGTGGAGATACAATCTAGTGAGGTTTGCAGTAACACCATGTGCATGAGTAGGATTTGAAACTTTGCATGGTGGAGATACAATCTAGTGAGGTTTGCAGTAACACCATGTGCATGAGTAGGATTTGAAACTTTGCATGGTGGAGATACAATCTAGTGAGGTTTGCAGTAACACCATGTGCATGAGTAGGATTAGAAACTTGGCAATCTAGTCCTCTAATTCAAGTCAGAGGTACCTTATGATGGAAACAAGCTTCTCTGTTAATTTGGTGATGGGCACTCTGTGCACTGAGTTATCAAACACGGCATATCCATTCAAAATACAATCAAGACAAATACTTCCAGCTAGTTTGATCTTGATAATCATATTGTTCATGCAACACCCCCTCCTCCCCCCCCCACCCCTCAATGAAAACGTTCTTGCTGACCTTAAAACACCACACAGACAACATGACGACATTCTACCAAGGGCATGTGATTAGATCTCAATCCCAAATAATAATGCCCGTAATGTGGCCGTTATATATAAACGACCTCTACAATCCACTCAGTAATTCGTATGATGACATTCTCTTTTGTAGTTCATAGTCTGTCGTTGGGTTTGGCAACGACGCGACTCATTAAAAAACGGCCCTGGTGCCACTTGTCAATAATGGAAACAACATACCGAGTGTCACAACGACATCATTTCATCGTAAATTCCAAATACGTGTTCTTTTCTTAACATCTTCGCAAAACCCACCGATAAAAGAAATCTTTTGATCCTTCTCGTACACGTTTTACGAATAAATACAAAAATGCTGATGATGACATGGCAATGATGAGGTATGAGAGAGTCAATCCACAAGACACACACAAAATGAAAAATTGGAATGACAAAAATCAAATCAATCTTAAAGATACATTGGGCCTCGTTTCCACGCCTCGCAAGGGGGATGTCTAAATGGTGATGCTAAGGACAACAATCACACCAATGTTTCATGAAAGTTTGAACATCTTCCAAAGTGAGTAAATTATTCGGTCAGTAATTTTAAATTTTAAATTTCATTTCACCTTTGCACTTACGTATCAATTCGTCTCGCTAAGATGGTTAACCTCTCTCCCATCTTCCCCTTTATAAAAATAAAATTGAACAAACCTACCTTTTGATACCCTGTCTTCTCCAGCGAGGAGGAGCACCTCATCACCTTGGTGATTGGTGCGATGACACGGAGCTGGACGATGAGGGAACCGGGGACGGTCCTGTAGGAGCCTTAACATCTTGACTGTCCTGAGTGGGTACCGGGCTAGTGCTGGGGTTGGAATTCCTGGAGGGAGAGACGGTGGATCCTGATGACACCTCTCCGGGTGGCGTTAACATTCGATTGCTCTTCTCTGTTATTGTAGGAAGACAAAGAGTGTGGCATTTTTAAACATTGCAAAAGTAAAAAGCTTTAAAAACATTTCTACTAATTACCAATAATGACAATGATGAACACTTATAAAGCGCCGGTATATGCCTCTGTCTTTCCTACAGATATTTTCATGGTGAATGTGCAACCAGTGTGTCCGACCTCGCTCCTCCTATCAAAATGTATGAGAGTGAAACCAGATTTTCTGCTTCTTCTCACCCATACACTCTTGATTTGCTGAGATGTAGAACAAAGAGCCATTCCAACAGCTTTATTCCACGTACTGCATCTCTTTGGAACTCCTTGCCTGGTGCATGTTTCCCTCCATCCTACAATCTAGACTGTTTTTAAGAGGAATATCAATTTATACCACCAGCTCCCCCGAGTTATTTTAACATTGAATAATTTGTCTTCTTGTAGCCCCTTACCAAGAGTGGCTTGTTTGGGGCGACCTTGCATAACAAAAAATAATTTTTAAAAAACAAGATGCGCACTCATGGCACTGATTACACTCTTACTACAGGTATGCGGAGTTAAGAACAATGACCCATTCTTTGTAACACCTTGTAAAGTTTTACTAAGTGCTGTGGTGTAATCTTCAGCCAGCCATACCAGAAAACACCGGGGCAAAACCCTTTTCTCTTAACGATAAGTGTACTGAGTTCAATAACGTACATAACAAAACACACAGGACCTACGGCTTTATGTCCAGTCCCATCAGAAGGACGAGGCAATAATGGTTTTAAATATCTTGCTCAAGGAAACACGTGTCAAGAGAGGGACTTGAACTCACACTCTGCTGATCAGAAACACCAGAGCTTGAGTCTTAACTGCTCAGCCAAGACACGCCATCAAATTGTATCAACGTATCGTAGGATCCTTTTTTCCATGGAGCCCCCCCTTGCACAGAAAATGGAAAACGCATGCGCATAAACGCATCTAACAGAACTGTCAATCAATGAGACGCTTTCTATTGATCCCAATGAGGGCGCTGCATGAGCTTGAGTCGCAAGGAGTGTATCGTACGTACAACTACAAGAACGACACAACCATGGCATTCTTCTCAGAGGGGCGTTGACATTTCACAGTCCTTTCCTTATTTGGGCAATGTGGCACGGTTTTTTAACACCTCCGGATCAATGGCAGTTGTCGCATTCGCGCAAACGGTAACAACAAGGTAAATTTCTCAAAAAAAAGGTGACACAAGGTAGGAAACTTTTTGGGTTGACGTGGAGTGGTTACAGCTCACTGTGATTGACGGTAAGTGGGTGTGTGTTTCGCATGAGTGATACAAATTAGGTGTATCAATCCAAGATTGACGTCAATTGCTTGATTCGGAACTCTCTCAGTGTGGTTGAAATTAAATGAAGTAGTTATCAAACATGTCAACCACCCCCCAAGAACAACAAGGCAAAACAAAACCCCAAAGGGCTTCAGATTTTGAAACCTAATTTGTTAAAACTGTTGACAGTGCATAGTTATACAGCTCTAAGCAATCAACAGTCCCATTTCAAAACATAGATTATTTACCCCCACCCAAAAAAACCTGGACAACGTTCTGAATATACTACAAGTGTCTAAGCGAACTAACACTGGTCCACAACATGAAGCGGCACTCAGCACTCATTCATAGCACGGGGTATCGTCCCTTAAATAGTATTTTTAATGATTAAACATTAACTGAAGCTGTGTGTGACACAACGTTGGGTTTTAAATTCCACCTTACCAAGTTATCTCTTCAACTGGGCTCAATTTCACAGAGCTGCTTAAGCATAACAAGTAGCTAAGTACAATAAAATTATGCTTACCAGAGTAAGGTTACCAGCCAAAATACTATGTCACATGTACAAATTGTGGCTGGTTTCCTGCTAGATTGCGCTCAGCAGAAATTTGCTAACCAACATTTTCTGCTGAAGCAGCCCTATAAAATTGGGCCATGGTCGCTGACCAAAACTACTGACCAACAGCTATTTCCAGCGAGCTAATTTTAGGCAAAAAAAAGTTTCCTATTTCTCGCAACCAGGGAAATCTGAAAACATGCAAACCCCGGGCGCCTCACGCTTCAGAACAAAAGAAATATTCATTTTCCTCACAGAAAAGAGAATCAATTTTTGGGAGCATAAATTATCGAGTTTACTTTCAGCGAAGCAGGCGGGACTGCGGGCTTAAGCTTTAGTAATTCAATTTGGCCGGTACTCAGCCATTGAATCAATACCATTGGTTTGTACTTTTGAAGGGGTCTCTGCCCACGCTGAGATTCATTTCGGAATTGTTTAGTTTGCATTTTGTCGTCGTCGTGACTTTCTGGTTAGCTTCAAAGCTCGACTCTGGTGGATTTTTGTCTGCTTCAGTGAGACCCCGATTTTTTGATGACGGCTTATGTTAAGCTGTTCTAAAACTAGTAACACTGTGGTTTACAAGAGAAACATCAAGACACATTGGTCTGAAAGAACAGTTCAGTGCAAAATATTTTTAAAAACTAATCAAAATAATGCCAAAAATTCTTTCTGTTTGCTAGCAAGCTGTTCTAAAATAGTTGCTATGTTAATATATATATAAAATTCCAATAGCATCCATTAACCTGAACCCTTCCAAATCCTCTTCATGAAGTTGTCTGAATGCAGAGGATTTAGGACTGTAGGCCCAAATAACTGCCTATCACTGGGTCAGGCATATCAATCTCATCCAAGTCCAAACACGTTGGTGTGAAGTGACATAGGAGTGGAGGAATATGCAGGAATAGGATTGGCGCACAAAGGATTCTGGGGGAAATCCAGAGTCCAAGCAAAACTGGAGACCATCATGGCACGCTGATTTTAAAGTAATGCGGTACCAGACTATATAATATGGCGTAGTTACATGTAGAGCATGGCATCCATCTTGGCAGCTTGATTTATTTTTTAACTGTACTCGGTTTCCCAAAATGCATTGCGGTATATATTAAAGATGGCGTTTCTGCATATATTAGCTATTGAGGTCACCTGTGGGCAAGTGGGCATGGGTAATAAATGTAACAAAACTTGAGTAGCAAAAAGTTAATCCTGTTAAATTTTCCCTTTAACTTACAAAAGATGGCTGGGTTCTTAAAAAAAAATGCAGCAGTACAATGAAAAACAGCTCGGAAAAAAATGTGTTTATTGCTGGCTTTTCAACAACACCTCCTTCCCCCAAAAGAAGAAATATAAAAAAATAAACAATAAATACTACATGTTTATGTTATTTTTTCATTACACTCATTTTTTGTATTACTTTAGAAAGTCAAAGAATAATATCAAATAATTTGTTTTGTTGTTGTATGTAAAGAGCCCCTTTGTCTATTTTCAACTTTATAACTCACTAACAGGTCGTACAATTGTAGAATTATGGATTGAACATTAACAAATTAGCGCTGTTGGCCAGTGGATCCTTTCAGATAGAAATGTAGGGCTGAACAAGCGGTTGGAAGTCACAACAACGGGACGACCGTTACTCAAGCCATGAGAGCTGTGAAAAGGGCCCTCCCATGGGTAAAGCTTATAATAGCCTCCAGGTAGTAGTAGCGAGCAACACACCGGCTGAACATGGCCAACACATCTAGGCTGTTCTTAATAGCTCCAGAGAACCAACATAGGGGTCTTTCCCAAACATCCCTCTAACTAAAGACGTCTCCCTTGCATGGCTGGAGCTACCTTTAAGTCCGGGATTAACTGCAGTAATCAGGCCTGATGTTATTACAAGGTATTGAGCGACTACAATTCATATCCAGGTGAGAAACACCGACGGAGACCGGGAACGGACAATAGCCTTAAAAAGAATTGGACACCCCAAAAGGGTTTCTCACAACATTTCCTACTCTTGATAATCCTACAGAAATATTGCGAGGAGCAGAACATTTTTAAACGCCAGACAGTGGTGCGGCTGACAATGCACTAAGCTACCAATATGTTCTATCCCATTGAGTCAGGCGCGCAATACTTAAAGCAATGTTCAGCTGGTCAAGGTACCACACTGGTATCACCCAATTTGACAAGAAGACAACATTATATATATACTTTTATGAGTCCAGGTAGACAAACCCTCCATTTTCCACTCTTTCAACAAAACGAAGGGTAATTTCTTCCCATCTCCGTGATCACATTCCTCCGCCTATGACAAGGCGCTCAATTACTTGTTAAAACACAAATCTTGGATCCATCGGAGGTGTTGACACTAGTTTCCGTCCGAAGTGGACTCCGCTTTCAGAAATATTGACTCAAATTATTAGCACTGGATAAAATGTGTTCACAGGAAACACGATAAAAACATGGCCGCGGAATTTCAATTACGGCGGAACATGCTGCAAAAGCTTAAATTGGGGGACATTCATGTTGTATTGTTTTCTTCATTATAGATTTGATTGAAGCTTACCCGCAGGTACGTTTTCACCTTGAATGTTAATCACAATAATAAATACAAACAATAAAAGAAAAAAACTTCTCTTGGAATGCAAATAATAAAAGCTTTCAACTTTTTGTTTGCACAGTCAGTGAAGATTTTGAAAGGCTTTTAGTTTTTAAAGTGTTTCATTCGTCAGAATTTAAACCCCCTGGAAAATATCAAAATTAAGTTTTCAAATAATATTTCAACTTAAGAAGAAAACTAGGTGGATTTAGGAAGCCAGTTGGTATTTCATACCCAAACAGCCTCTTAAAGGAACATTACAGAATTGGTTTTTGCTAACAAAACAGTTGCTAACAGTGTAAGCACTTTATGTAATCCACCATATACATAAACTGACAAACCTGTAGAAGTTTGAGATCGATCGGCCATCTGGGTCACGAGAAAATAGTGAAAAACCGATTACACATTTGCATGAAATCATATAGATTCAACAAATGAATAAAACGCTCACTGAGCGATAAACTCCAATCAGAAAATTAGTTTATTCATGGCATTTCAGACAGAAATATTTCAAGGGGTGTTTTCTACTTCATCATCATTAGACCGTGTAAGGTTTATGAATTCTGTGATCAAAAGTACATTTTACAAGTTTTTTTCTTACCAATTCTGTAATGTTCCCTTAAGGCAAGCGATCTTTAAGGCTTTGCATGGCTATGGATCATAAGAAAAACCAAGTAAGAAACTTGTGGCTAGAACCATGTATCAAACTCTTTTGGGAGAGTCTGTGTTTAAAAGAGTGTTCTTCTGTAGAGAAAGCCTTCTCCTGAAAAACGAGCAGAGTATACATGTACTGTTTGAAACGTTGAGACCACATCGGTTCTTCTCAGAACCAACCCTTCTCCCCCCAAAAGAGTTCTATACATTGTTGTACCCGCAAGTTTACTACAATAGTTTTTTTCTCAGCCTCTTATAAAGGCCATGTCACATAAAGGGCAATTTTTACCGGCAACTTAGAGGCAACCCCCTTGCACTGTATGCAAAATGAACACAAGAGGCATTTCTCTGGCTGGAACGTACTATCCCCCACGAACATAATGAGGAAACTGAAATGTGAATGAATTTTTTCTTATTGCAGACTGCCTGGAGCTGGTTTGCCTGTGTAATTTGCCTCGTGCGACATGGCCACGCGGCGACTCAATATTCAAAGTATACAAATATTCTCACGCAGCTGCTCACACACAGAACACTTTTCTTTTCTTTTTTTGCAATTCCAACCCCCCCCCCGACAAAAGATTATCATCATCTTATGAATCCATTGTCAAAATAAAGACTGCTATTAATAATAACAAAAACAGGTCATTAATAAATTGCTAGGAGATCCCAAGCGACGATGCTTTTACAGGGAGTGAATTTTGTATGCATACCTCCCTTTCCATTCCAGAGCTAAATTACCCAGGGAGCTGTCGGATGTTACAGTCCTAATTCCATTTTCTTTGAATTTCTAGATCCCGACCCAGCTGCACACTGATTTTTTTCATTAACAAAAGCCACCATCTTCAGTGGATGACAAATCTATTGAAGTAGGGGGGGGGGGAGAGAGAGGGGGGGGGGGGGGGGGGGGGAAGAGAGAATAGCCAGAGCCCAAAGGAACACTAGGAGTCAAAATTTCTTATTCAATGGTTGTTTGGAGCGTAACCTGATTAATTCATGAGTATTTTGCCGCAATACCAATGCCATTGTGCGCTATCAAATCGGCCATCGGATACATCGGATTCGCTACTATATACCTAGCGCTTCTTTGGCTGCAGCTGGTTTGCCCGTACAAATTTAATATTTCACTCCCCCCCATTATTTATTGTGGCAACAATAAAGAGGAGCATTTGACAAACCTTCATTTTTTTCAAAAACAAATTCTGTCATCCGACGTAGTTTTTGAGAAAGAAGTAAAATATTTGAATTGATTTCGAGACCTCACGCGTGAGGTCTCGAAATCAAGCAATCAAGCATCTGAAAGCACACAACTTCGTGTGACAAGGGTGTTTTTTCTTCCATTATTATCTCGCAACTTCGTCGACCAATTGAGTTAAAATTTTCACAGGTTTGTTTTTTTGTGCATATGTTGAGATACACCAAAAGAGAAGACTGGTCTTTGACAATTACCAAAGGTGTCCAGTGTCTTTAAAGTAAACAAAGTGTTCAATAAGGCCAATTTTAGCTTTTGTTAAAGATTCTGCTAGGGTCGTAACATTAGGTCACAAATCACGGTGCAGCCCATCACAGAATGATGCCCTGTAGCAAAGCAGCTGCAGATCCAGGGGATTTCGACCAGGGATAGGGTCCAAAATAAGAAAAAAAGTTACTGGAAGGTCGTGATGAATATGGGTCTGACGCTAGCAAGTAATGAGAATTTAGGAAATTTAGGTCTGTAGCGAGACCATGCCCATTATTATGTGATGGCGCAGGTTTAGTGTTACAAAAGGAAAAAAAGATAGTTTAAGAAAACTACCAACAAACAAGAGGTCAAGGGCAGGGAGGGTTACCGGACCCCTAGGACCCACCCCTATTGGTGCCTGGATTAGTGCACGACTCTTAAAGGCCGTAAGCAAGGCTTTAGCCAGGATTCGGTAAAAGGGTGTCCAAATTTGCTTGAAATTTAAAAACTGGGTGTCCAAATTGTTCACTTACAATACAAAAAAATGTAAACGACAGATAAAACAGGGTGTCCAAATTAAAAAAATAAACCCCCCCCCCCCCAAAAAAAAAAATCTTAAAACAGAATGTTTCATTTTGCGAACTAGTTTTTGGAGACCACTCTTGATCAATAAACTCCATTTACCAGGAGCTCCAAAGTACAAATTTGAGTAAACCCATTCAAACTGCAAAGTCCCAAGCTGACAAATTTGTTCTTGAGATGATCATCTTCAAGGTTTTGACATTGTGAAGTCTTCTATAAGTTCTGTCTTTGATTTGTTTGTTTAATTGTAACAGACAAGTCTCAAGCAATGCTCCTATCACATCAAGGACGTTGTCGTTGTGACTTAACAGGGACTAAACCTTAAAAACCAACTGATATACCTGGACACAGAAGCAACTGGCCTTGGGCGTGGCCTAGGAGGGGGGGTAGATCTCCGCTATCTTGATCCCCCCAAAATCACTAACGTCAATCCGGGTATTGATAGACTCATTAGCTTGTTGTTGGTTGAAGCTTATTATTTGAGTATCTCCACTACCAACATGATTCATCTTGGCCACATCACAAATCCACTTTGGATCACCGGCTTAAGATAAAAGCCACCCCCCCCCTCAATAGTCTCCGCCTCTCTTAAAAAGGAAAGTAACCCTACCCTCCAGCAGTTTGTCCTCTTCATTTTTTTATCTCCTGGACAGAGAGCCCAGTTATTTGCTCAGTATTAAGGAGTCAGTGTACCGTTAAATCCTAATCTTGGTGAAAGGTCCCCCACTTGTTACCTGTGCAGACTGCGGTCTGCTGGGAACCGTCTTCTAGATCTGTTCCCACAGAGTGTAACACAGAAGAAGATCTCCCAACGGAGTCACCAAGTAAATAGTACTACAAAAATGTCACAGTTATCTAGGCAGGCTTTATACTGCTGCCAAGCATACCATATAATGCTAAGCACACAACAAATCCTACTTATCAAAAAAACAGGTTACCCAACCATGTAAACATCGCTGCATGGACCTAGTTCAGAAAGCTGTCCAAGCAGAAAATGATTCTTAAAGCAAATTCTAAGGGCATCAGTTGCAATAATGTACACTGAATGGCGTATTAACCGGTCAACTGTTTATGTTATGCAATATTTGTCGGTGCTTAGCAAACTGCTCTTTGTGCTCTCACAAGATTTTACACGAGGAACATGGTATCTTGACTGGTAACCTTAATCTGGTATGCATACTCGTATCTTTTTTCGTTTAAATGACAAATAAAACACAGGAATTGGAGATAAACTATTCAACTTTGCAAAATTGGATGTCCAAATTGTTTTTAAATTGAAAAAAGGAGCATCAAATTATAAACAACACCAGGGCTGGCCCTTAACACTAGCTCGGCATACTTTGTTTGGTAAAAACTGCTACGGGCTTGTAAGCACCACTTCTCAACTTGCCCTGTGGGCGACTAAAAACTGTGCAACCTCCTTGTTTAAGAGGCTGATATTTCTTCCTTTTCCTAAAATGTGTTAATTAATTTTTTTTCGGGTGCGTAAATGCAAATTCATTTGACCAATAAACTGGAAGCAAGTCAAATGCACAGTTTAATACTAGCCTAGTGGGCTATTTTTCTCAAAAATATTTTAGCACCAGGTCAGAACACCTAAAACAATACATTGTATATACTGCTCAAAGTATAACAAATGTTGTCCACTTCTGTCAACCACCCTGAGTATTATGGCATAGATGATGTACATCATTGAAGCACCATTTAATCAATGAACTTGAGCTACGCCTGAATTGTCAACCATTAAAAGATCCGTTCACCCAAATTCAAATATTGAACTGTGATTTACAAAAGATTTTTTTAATGCAGTTCAAAATAATGATTTTTATTTTCTGGTCACACGATTGGGTTTTCTCCTTTTGCTGGTCTGATCGTGTTGTAAATCATTGGATAGGGACTACATCTGCAACATCGATCCTGAAACCAATAATGCATGAAATGGAATTTGTTTAGTAAGACAAAGACTTTGCACGTTAGCCCTCTCTTGTATAAAACGGTTACATCAGCGGAGTGAAACCGTGAACGCAGAGTCAAAAAGAGCTGGGAATCTGTGAGATGTTAATTAGTTCTGTCATTCCAGGCCCCTGGATGGGGGCCAGATATTGACAGTATAAAGAGCCTTGGCTGGCAGGAGGAAGAGAGGCCCAGAAGAAGAAAAAAAAAATGACTGAAAGGGGGAAAAAAAAAAACCGGAAAGATAGAGGGAGGGAGGCCCTGCACGACGACGACGACGGAGAGTGGGGAGGAGAATCTGATGACACGCTACGATGACTCGCAAATTAAATTTCTGCAGCAACGCCGTGTGAGCATGCCAAGAATGCTGAACACTATGGGGTTTGAAGACGACACTACTTCGTCATTAAACTCATGAAAAATAACGCACGGCCGGCATGCACAAGCAGGGGGGGGGGGACACGGGACGACGGGGAAGGGACTTAATCAGATGTAGAGATCACGCTAACTGCCTCTGACGGCGGGCAGCCAGTGAGTGAAACGGAGTTGGGGGGGGGGGATGGGAGCTTGAAAACAGCGAGGCCAATTGACGGAGGGACCACATATTGCTTTAACAAACAGAATGGATGTAACAAATCTGCTAATTGATTTGCCACACCGCGGGTTAAGTCAACTATCACTTTACTGACAGGCACACCTGTGAACAGTAATTAGGAAATGATTCCCATTAACAAAATGGTTTGTGAAGGACAGTTCCATGCCATCAGTTACTGTCAGATCCCACAAACAAAAAAACATCATAGTTTTCTGCTGAAGAATAACGCCAAATGTTGATATTCATCCCCCGCCCTAAAGAAGGTGGAATTTTCAATACGCACGTTACAAAGGCTCAATAAAGATTATTTGTAGTAGGAAAAAACAGCTAGACTGCCACATGGAAGTACATGTGGTACGGTTACATCAACAGGCCTGATGCGTCGCTCTTGTAGGGGCGGGCAGTTTTTCTCTGTTGGTAAACGGCAACTCAACGAGGGAAACGAACGATTTCTACCGGAACGTTTCAAAGGGCACCGAGGGAATGACCAGGGGCATGGAGGCAATTGTATCCAAGAGGCATCAGCCCTGCATGAATCCCCGAAAAATCAGTGTAGTTAAATACACGTCGTATCTTCACAATGTGAGATAAAAAAAATGATAATACAGTAAACAATGTTGAACCAGGGAGGGTTTTGAATGAGAGAACCCTGAACACTTATTTGGGATTAGTTCTTTTTCAAAGCAGGTCTCGTTTTGGAGATGACGGACTGGACTTCAAAGAATGACCATATATCTGAAGGTCAGACCCTTGGCTTTGAGTAGTGTCTAATCCTGTAAATACCTACTTATAGAGGTGACACATACCGACACAAGATGGCCTCAAGATGGCCCTCATACCCGGGGCAAAGGGGGGTAGCCTCCGATACCCCCCAAAATCTTCCCACGATATCTCACTGATCCCTGGTGACCATCAACAAGGAGATAATGCTTTACGGCTCATGTGAGGTATTGTGGCAGATGGATTACTATCGAGACTAAGCCTGTGCCATTCCGCATTAAGCCCGTACTTATCATTACTTAACAGTTAACTCATTAAACCTTGCCGAACATTTTTCGCTGTGGGTTTCCCACGGCCTGGTGGCAGCAGTGGTTTATGAGGACACACGGAGGCAAGTAACTGGTGTGGGTTGGTTTGTTTACGATGACGAGGACAAATCCCAATAGCATCTCGTGTTGGGAAAGTGAACTAGGCCAATCTAACTTGTGAGGGTTGCCATTGTTGTAATCATTACGGAGGGTGAAAAACAAGAGGACTCGGGAAGATAAAAACAGTGAGACCGCAATTCATAAAAGTAGGATATGGCCTAGGTCTTTTCCCTATCCTTCTCTCTTCACAGCAAGGCGATTTTGATCGATGTGTCTGTCATGCCTTATGCTTGTTGTGCAATACGTAAAAATGAAAAACAAAACGCCAAGCAACACACATGATTCCATGTATCTGTACTGCGTTATTTGTAATAAAAAAAAAGTATGTGCGTTCCTTGGCATGTTTTTCATTTTAAAGAATTGCGCACTACGCATTACGCACAGTGCAAGACGGACGCATGGAGTTTCCAGCCAGAGACACATTTTTTTGTTACCATTATCTTTAATGTGACCATTATTTCTCATCTGGTTCACTTTCACCTTGTATCCAGACAAACAAAAACCGTTGGCATGGCAACCCATATAGCAACCCACGCACTCCAGTTTATTATTATTCTCCATTCTGGCCACACCCCTCTTTCGAAACGTTCCAGCGTGCACAACGCCTTGACTCCGCGGTGCATTGAAATCATCATCCTATTATTGACAGGTAACTATATCAACAGGATAATCACTGGGCGGCGGCAAGTAACAACTCAAAAAGTGACAACAATAGCTTGGTTCCCTTGGTTAGCTTTCCGCTAAATTTCACATTCTGAATGGCCGCACTTGTAATCAGAAATAACTCAACATTTAGTCCACAATGCATAAATGCATAAATGGATTCCATTTACACATTGGAAATATAACATTAACAAGGGCAGAATCAGCCCACTTTTTTCGTTTTTTTAATAAAGGTTTGTGTGTGAACGGATGGCTTGGCCACTGCACACACACGGCATTGGTATTGCATTCCAGAATAGAATCATATCCGATGAATGGATTTCAGCTACGGGCTATACAGAGAGGGGGGAGCCCGTGTTATTAATGAAGCCATGTTGCCATTCACCGTTATTGACTGACGATATTCACAGAGAGAGAATACGCTGTGTGCATCTTCTTCCAGGGATGCCGGATGGAATGATAGTCTGTGAGTGTGTGTGGTGTGTACGGTTTGCACACATACATGTACGACACACAGCACTGCCTTCATCATCAAAGCCAAACCGGGCAGTTCAACAATCTGCCTAACTGTGCAATAGGGACTACCTTCTATAGCGTGCACCTGACATTATTGTGTGGCACTGTATCACAAATTCGATTTGCCTAACTATCTATGAAGACATGGCATAGCTTGGTAGTGCACAACTAGGGACCTATAATATACACAAAAAAATCACACCTGTATTTCACTGAAAGGTCTGTCCAAAATAAACCATGAATAAATTAATGAATAAATCATTCTCTGACAAAACTACATACATTAAGAACGGACCACCTAGGAAAAATTACGCTTGATGCGGTTTCATTCAGACAAAATTAGGGAAAGTCGTGTATTTAAAAGTTTTGTTATAATTTTGGGTTGAACAAAGACAAATTTACTAGAGCGGGACTTGAACTTGCGATCTCTGGACTAACGTGCCGGTGCTCTACCAACTGAGCTATCTAGCCCTATGATGGTCTCCCTATTTTGTCAATAGCTTTGTTCGGGGGAGGGAGGGAGGGGGGGGACAGGTTGAGTGGCTTCTGACTGAGACCCATAAACAAAGATATTGACAAAATAGGGAGACCGTAAACATAAGGCTAGATAGCTAAGTTTCCCTTGCGGTTTATTTCTTAAAAGTTTTGTCATTCACACTATTAAAAAAAAAAGTTATTGGCCTACTTTAAAAGTTGAAAGCTTCCTTCTCTACGTAGAAAAACACCATCCCTATCTTATCTTGAACAAGAGTGGTGCTTTTTGTGCAGCTCTCATGTTTGCACTTGGTATGTCAGGTACGAATCCCATTAATCCAATCCCTGATTACATCAAACGTTAAACAAAAGAACAATTCAAAAAATTTACTTTCAGTTCCTTTTTATCTCCCTAAATTATACCGATATCAAAATCAAGAGCGATTGTTCTCTGTTGATACGAAACTATGTTGAAAGGACACAAAGTAGAAGATACCCAAAGGTTTGAACAGAAACGACAAAAATCCCCGCCTGTTTAGAGGAGGTGGCCATCTTTGTTGACTGTATTTCAACACATCTTTACTTCATAGACTCCTAAGGGTGCATATACCATAGTTATTTTTTATTATTCGGCTAATGACAAGAAAACAACATACAAGCAGTGAACATAAGTAAAGAGTCAGCTGATAGCAAGCGATTATGCACATGGTTATAGGTAGGGTCATAGATTGGTTTTTGTCAACATATTAGTGATTTGCAGGCAAAATTTTTAAGATATACAGAATAAAAGTCACATGTGAAAGTTTCAGTTGAATACAGGGCTACTTGCTGAGAAAACAGCCAAAAAACTGTCACGGTATTTTCACATGAACGTGAAATCCATCCACGGTTAGCGAGGTGACAGCGGGTACCAACTACATCCCTGGCCGCAGCATTCACGAGCGGACACCAACCCTCAGAAATCTGAGAAACGATAAAATCGTTTCTCAGATTCAAATGGTTTTTGGGTGAAAAAATATCCAAACCATATAACTTCAAAGGGAATCCTTTCTCCTAGTTTATACTCGTTTATACTATCGACAGCTGCGGTGCTTCTCACCAAGTAAGCTTTTATGGTCATTCATTTTTGGAGTACTTACCAATCTATGACCCTACGTTTAATAATAGATCAAGAGAAACTGGGACAGGCTAGTAGGGAAGGAGGAATAAGAATGATGGGTTGGGTTGGGGTGGGATGGGTTGGATTGGGTGGAGTGGGTGGGGTGGGGTGGGGTGGGTTGGGTTGGATTGGGTGGGGGTGGGGGGAGAGATGGTTGGGAGAGAATCCATACTGAGATGGCCTGGATAAACAAATATGTCCTTAAATATGACTGGAAAGCTTGGCTCATCCAATCAAGTATGTCATAATGGTCACAAATCACACATAAGATAACATGATGTGGTTTGAATCTGTGCTCGAAGTGCGCACTGAAATGAAGAATTACATGTTGCTCGTTATAACAAAACTGCGCCACTAATACAAACAAACAAACAAACAAACAAACAAACAAACAAACAAACAAACAAACAAACAAACAAACCAGAAATTAGAAAACAACAGAACAATATGAACAGCAGTATGTCATGATGGTCATTCGCAAAGAAGGGTCCAGAAACTTTAGAGGGAGACCTACCCACGACAACTTCAGCAGTAAATTCAGACCTCCAAAAAATAATTCAATATTATTCATTTTAAAAACAAGGAACTCTTCGGGATGTTTTGCAAAGTCACCCTTCTTTGATTTTTTTCGAATTACAAATTGGCCGCAGAAGTCAGTCTAATTACCCAGAGTGTACAACTCCCTTTGGATTCTTTGTTCACGAATTACCTTCGGTTTCCTTATTTTTTCCCCCAGGCACTGTCGGGTTTCTGTCCCAATTAACAACAAGCATTATCTTAGGGGAAGCATTGAGGAACTATATAACTTCCTATCACAGGATGTATCTAAACGTTACTACATCAACAGACAAGGGTACTTCATGGACTAATGATAGCTATTAGATCAATCAGAGTTTTACTCATTTCTCGTTCCTCTCTCTCTGGAAATGTAGAGTAGTTTAAATGCACAAACTCATAAAAGTACTATAAAAAGTACAGTTTCTTGAAAATTCTAAGAAGAAAAAAAAAAAGCATTAACTCTAAACTTAAAAAGCTGGGGTAGATTCTGGGGGTGGGTTCAGGGGGGTCCGGACCCCTCGCTGCTCTTGAGACCTTTATTTTGCAACTATTTTTATCCCAGACAACTGTTCATCACTTTAACCCTCTTGCTGTCTGACCATTCAATACCATTCACTGCGGTTTTGAATGATAAATAAACTATGCCAGCCTGCAATATGATACCATGAGGGAATGCATGTACACAGTACACAGCTAGTTCTGTGCACAGTTGTGCCACCGTACACAACCTTGGCAGTCGAACGGTTTCAAATGGTTGGTCAACTCACTGGAAAATGTTGCCAAGAGTCACTAACAGTAGAAGGGTTAAAGTGGTAAAATGGTAAAACAAACTACCCCCCCCCCCTGACATCCGAACTGATTACGGTATGCATTGGTCAGTTATTTTTTTCCCCAATACAGTGGTTGATGACTGGGACGGAGGTTGGGGAAAAAACCGTCGTTCATTTCCTAGCAATCTTGAGTTCGGATCAGACGTTATCTCAATTAAACTGAAAGTACCATTTTTGTCAGATAAGTCCAGCGATACCACTAATACATAATCCTAACACAAACTGGAGATAATATTTGATGGACATCAACCATGGAATGGTATGTCCTGTTTCCTGTATTAGTTATGATACCGGCCTTGACCCTAGTGAAGTGCACTACAATACTAACAAAAAAAATGCGAGAACAAATTACTTAACAAGAAACCAGAGCCCAATTTCACAAAGCTGTTCAGCAGAAAGTACTGCTTAATAAATAATAAAAATAATATTAATAGTACGCAGTTCTAATACAGCGCTTGATCACACCCGGGGGCATCTCAAAGCACTCATTATGTTTCCTATGTTCGAAATACAAGACCCATTTATTTACAAGGTGCTGTGGCGCAATCTGCAGCCAACCATACCAGAAAAAGACTGGTGCAAAATCCTTAACAAAAATTTACTGGGTTCTGTGGCGTGCATTACACAACACACAGGATCGACGGCTTTACGTCCCATCCAAAGGACGAAGCAAAAATGGTTAAGTGTCTTGCTTAAGGACACTGGTGTCGAGACCGGGACTCGAACCCACACTCTGCTGATCAGAAACACCAGAGCTTTGAGTCCAGTGCGATTGACCGCTTGGCCACGACATGCCGGTTGTACCAAATTTACTTCTTATGCAGTAACAGCAAGGGAACCACTTACAAGTAATGTAAATATCACAGTACTTTGGCCGGTAACCTATTTCTGCTAAGCAATAATTTTTTGTACTCAACAGCTTTATGAAATTGGGCCCCGGACTCAATTTCAAGGAGCTGTTTGGCAGGAAAATACTTAGCAAAGCCATCAGCTAAGCAAAACCTAGCTGAGAACATTCACAAGACATTGTAACCTGGCTGGTAGCCAGTTTTTCGCTCAGCAAGAATTGTCTGCACTCCGCACTTTAGTGAAACTGGACCCTGGTTAATTTTTGGTTAACATTAACAACGCAAACCTTACTTTGGATTGAAACAAGAAAAAAAAAAAAAGCAAAACACCACTTCTGCTCCTCCATCAATGTTACACTTGTGAACGTCTGAAGGAGTCACATTAACTCAGCATAATTGTGATCCAAGTCAAGTGGATTATAGGCGTGAAAGAAACCAGCTAGCTTTAACGAAAGGCCACTACATTTGGGGGGGGGGTTAGATTTTGTCTTGAAAGCATCCTCTGAAGAGAGTTGAGTGAGGTTTGCTGTTGTTACACACACACACACACACTGGACATTACAACTAGTTAGGGTGGGAAGTATTCAGAGAGCGGTAGACATGCCAACTATGCCAGCAATGTACAGGACACTTCCTCACAGCTGTCATGGAGTCAAGGATGGCTGCTTAGGCCCGACCCACTCTGCACTGGACTGTATGCCAGAGGGGCGTGGAACAAACATGTCCATCACGACGGTCTGCAGCCGAAATCGTGCATAATTAACAAAAGTGGAGCGTCACAACAGTTAGATGATGTAGTGTTTTCATTGAGGAACTAATGATTTAAAAAATACAAGTCAAGTGAATGATTTGTTACACTTTCTGCCCCCCCCCCATGCCACCTTGTTATTCAAATGGCTTTTGGTATTATTGATTTTCAAAAAGCTTTCAGCCACTTTTCCCCGGATTAAAATAGCCCTCATGAATTATTCATGAGTTTTTGAGACAGCTGCAAGGGAGGGTTCAAGGTGATGAATGAAGATGCACTGTGATTATCGCCACCGTCATGAATAATGCATTGTGTCAGCTGCACCCTGAGAGGTCAAGGTAAATGAGTCGAGTTTAATGTGGGCAATCAATCTCATGAATTATTTATCAGTCTTCAGCTGCAACCTGGGGGTCAAAGTAGTCTGCATCCCTGGCCTGTGCATTATGCTTAACAATATCATGAATAATTCATGCAATTAGTGTAAATGGGTACATGGAAAGTGGTCACTGCCCACTTGTGACATCTACAAACATGTTTTGGGCGAAATTTTAAAAGCACTTAAGTTTACTCCTCACATACGTGTACGTCCCAGCAAAAACTTACCAAACGCTACTAATCCCTTTTGACATGGAAAGTATATAACACAAGTTCTGGAAAGCTTTTTATTACACAAATTGCCTTAATTTCTAATACATCAGTCCCCGATTCGAAATGGACCCACTTTGGGTATGAGATCGAGTGCAAAATGCCTTTAGGTAAAATCGATGTGAAAACACACAAAAATGCTCGTATATTGGACAAAATTACACTGTCTGGGGTACATCCTTTCGTTGGAAATGGATACATTTTATGTCAAAATCAATTTGTCACTGGGTGGTAGTTTTGCTTGGTCATAAAACACTCATTAATCTCCACTCATTTGGGGTAAAAAAAGAAAATCAAACAAGAAGCCCAAACTGTAATGATAAACACGAGTCGTCAGTTTCATAGAGGCAAATTTTTTGACTTCTTGCAAATCCAAAGGAGTATTCATCACAATTTCTTGCCACAGTTTGAGCTATTGCTAATAGTTTTAAATTGTTTTATTGTACAATTGCCCAAATTTGCGTTTCCCTTTGCAAACTTTATTTCAGCATTATTTCTTTGCTTCCGCTGAGTACTAAATCAAGTCTCTAATTTTGTTTTTAGACTGGATATTTTGTGTGCCTTTTGAAGGATTGTTTCTAGCATGGATTCTGACTGGCACCCCCGAACAAAGATATTGACAAACTAGGGAGACCGCCAACATAGGGCTAGATAGCTCAGTTGGTAGAGCGCCGGTACGTTAATCCGGAGGTCGTTGGTTCAAATCCCGCTCTAGTCAATTTTTCTTTGCTCAACCCCAAACCACAAAATAAATATTCAGCACTGAAACGAATGTACTGAGCTCGAATTTTTATTTCAAGCAATCTTTTGTGAGAGGGGAAAGAAATAATGCAAAGGTATGGTATTGAGGCTGCATTTGTGCGACTGTCTGATCGCAGGACGTCAATGCATAGGAAGGACTGCATGATGTCGGCAAGGCGTCTCTATCTCTCTCTCTCTCTATTTCTCTCTAAGCCACTCAGTGCACACACCATTCAGACAGACACAAAGTGATATTACTCCAGACATAGTATTGGTATACCATCCTGAGGCGTCATCATTGGTTACAGGGGTGGCGTGTGGAATAATTCATTGTCAGTCTCCCCCCCTACAATGGGTGACTCACAGAGTCCCACTCAAGAAATTCAACCAAAACGAACAGGAGAGAGAAAAAAAGAAGAACAAAAAAAAAAAAACGCTACCCCTGATAAAACAGAAAATCTACCAGAGCGCCCCATTAATTCCCAGTCTGGAGGCACGGACGCTAAGCTGATTAGGGCTGACAATGCTAAAAGATGACTTTCTATATAACAGGCTCCGTGGTAAAATATTAGCAAATGATGTGTTTTCTCATAAAAAAATCTCAATTGTATTAACTGCTTTTGATTTTGGGAGTATTCGTGTCTGGTGGAGATTCTGAAGAGCTTGCGAAGGAGAGAGAGAGGGGGGGGGGGGTCTGCGATGAATCACAACAAGGAAGGGGTGGAAAGCGTGATGGCAAGGAATTCAATTAGCTAATAAACGAAAAATCTAAGAGTACACAGCCACAGTGTTTTATTTAAGACAATAAAAAAAAACGCATTTACGGACAGTAGGTTAATCATTTGAAAAAAACCAAAACCCAGCAGGGAAAAAAAAAAATACCTTTGCCATGCAACTGATGTATTTCCAACAGAGAGAACATCAAACAATACAGTAATTAAATCAGAGTTTATCTCACACTCCTGGAGCATGTATCGACTCGAAAAAATGACTTCAAATAGAGAGATAGTCTCTCATTGGTTTGGGGAAGAGTACAGTCATTCAAAAGTCTTTAGTTTGAAAAGAAAACACATCTTAATACTGGCTGAGGTGCTCAGAATCCTTGATCTTGATTCAATACCATGCCTTACTTGACACCAAGTGATGCAGTCACCACTTCCCCTCCCCCCAATCCCTGGTAATAACACAACACTTTTGTCATTCAGTGCGGCCGATGAAAATTTACACTGGACCGCAGGCCTGAGGCCTAGTCTTGGTGCCTTTTTGCCGCCCGATCGGTTTCTGTGCACTGTAGAACGATTCAGCTCTTTCACAATTCACCGAAAGAGGGCACTCTGTACACATGCAGCTCTCTAATCAACGAACCTGCCCAACAACGGCCCTAGACCCATAAAGCGCCCCCTAACTGGTAATTTGCTGTAAAGTGTGCAGTAAACATTAATGGTAAACCGAATGGGTAGCAAAATGCGCTATTGAACGTCTTGCACCAATACTAGCTCGAGGTAAGCAATTTTAGCATCAGGCTAGTTAACTCACGACCAGACAAATCTCCGGCAGTCTTGTGTTTTTCAATTGAGTAAATGTATACAAAAATAAAATGAAATTTAAAAAAAAAAAAAAAAAAAAGTTGACTTTGAGTCGGAAAAATATCTTTGAATTCTGTTGATCTTGACATATTTTTTACCCATAACACCAATGAGATCAATCGTCTCTTAGTGCTTGTTCGAATAAAAACAGTTCACTCGTTAAACTGTGTTGATATTGTTTTGTTCTCTCATTTGATACTGTTCTTGTAAAGAAAAATTTGGGTGCAGTAAAAATGTTGAGCTAGCCACAAGCACTGCGGTCTTATTCGAGCCCTGCAGTGAGAGGGGCTTGGATCTGATTTGTGTCTGCCCCTTTCTCTTTTCATCGTATTAACCTTCAGATTAAGGCCGGGTGTTCCTGTTTGAAGTCCAATCGAATCTAAGTCCTTCGTTTATACACCGTCTTCCTGTCTGCACTGTTGACGTACAGACATGCATGGACACCAAGGAATTCGCTGTATGGCTTGGTACAGATGAATGATGTTGTTAAATTACAAACGTAGAACGTTTCACATCGATGCAGGAGAAGTGCTCATTCTTACCCCCTATCGTCTATCAATTAAAATCCATAGAGTTGTGCTTTCTGGCATTGACTGTTAAACAATTTTCTCACCACAATATTATTAAAAGCAAGTCTCTGTCTCAGCTTAGCATTAGCTATCATTTTGAAAACGTTCTTGTCCGAGAATATGCAAATTCTGAATTTTCACTTTGTAACTTATTTGATGCAAGCCCATTGAAACAAATTCAAAGAAAAAAATATATACTTGAGAAATGTTTATTTCCCAGCTTAGCATTAGCTATCATTTTGAAAACTTTCTTGTCCGAGAATATGCAAATTCTGCATTTCACTTTGTAACTTATTTGATGCAAACCCATTGACACAAATTCAAAGACAAAAAAAATTTTACTTTGGAAATGTTTATTTCCATTGTCAACTTCATCATTTCAACATGACCCCTTTAATTGAGAAAAAAGGTAAACAGTTCAACGTCAAATTTCTTAATTTAATTAACAACATCCAATTGAAATACCAAGTCTAACAACTTTGCGCTGCACAACATTTTTCAATAAAGTATTGGCAAGTCAGCCAGAAAAAAAGAACCCAAACTATCAAATGTAGCCCCTTCTTCACAGCCAAGGACAGCCAGCGATTGGTCCTCACCACCACACACCAGCAGGACACGCACACTCAGATCCCTATATACATGTACACACAGAAGAGTGTCTTCCATATATGGACATTCACCAAGCCCCAGCAAGCCGGCTCTGATGGAGGCCCTGGCAAGCTTGGCTGGCTGGGCAGACCTGCGTGGTGGGAGTGTGTTCATGTCGGGCACCAGTACCAGCTATTCACTCACTGCAAAAGCATGCTGCTTCTCACATGTAATATCTCCCCATTTGTTTTGACACAGAAGCAGTTTCCAGCTGACGTGAAAGCACTTTGGTGAATTTGGTCAACAAAAAAATGTGCAAGCTAATTAATTGATTTGAGAACTAGATTTTTAGTACAACAAAGTTATGATGATTTCAGCAATTTCACCGATTTGCATGAACCATTGTGCTATTTAAATTTCCCTGAATTAAAGAAGAAAAGAAAAAGAACACATCACCAAGATCAAATCTTTTTGGATGTGAGGAAAATTGTGCAAGTATATTTAGAAGGTGTTAAGTTACGCAAGTTATCTATTGAACATGAATTTCCTCACAGATAAGAAAAATGTTTAAAAACATTCAATATATCATTTTTTTTTAAATTTACACAAGATCTCTATTAATGAGACTATACATTGAGCTGTTGCAAACTGCTTACCAACCAAAAGGACCTATGGTATAAATGCGAACAAATAGTTGGAAAGCAAATTCTTCCCATACAACAAAGCTGTTTTGGATTTAACAGTATTCCAAAGTTTTGTATGATTGACAAATGTATTAGTTTCTTTACAACTCTTTACATATATAGAAATTTTGTCATGCGTTGTTTATGTGTAGTTTAAGAATTGTTCATGTTCAATAAGTAAGTTTTATGCCAGTCTTGCCATGGACAGAATGTGCTTTACGAGAATGGTTTATAATAGTTATTGTTATTATATAATGTCAATTTTTACTGGGTTTGATATTTTGAGAGTTTTTCACAAATGTACAATTTTTCCCCATGTGGTTTGACCATTGGTTTGGCACAGCAGGTTTTTCACTGCTATACTTTTGCTTCATTGCAAAACAGTTGTATTGTTTTTTCTCCAATCCAACTCAATGGGATCAAACAGAAGCTGTGCCGGGGCTAGACAGACTGGTCCCGCTTTTGGTGTCATGACATTCAGTATTCAACATTGCTGTCGCAGACAGGGAACAAGTCGAAGATGGCAGCAGCATGACAAGAGGCCCACTCAACAGCAACCAGACGGTTAAAGCGGGATGGTTGACTGTTTTTAATGATGCAAAAGAAGTCCCTAACTCATAGATGAGAGAGAGACAACAGGGTAAAAAAAAAAAAAAAAAAAAAAAAAAAAAACATGCATTCCTGAGTGGAGGCACCGTCCCGCATTCCCACATTTAATATAGCATTCCCGCACGAAGTCAATGGCGTGTTGTGCTTATATAACCCCTGGTTCCCATAGGGGATGCAATGAAATAACACACTTTGGACATGTTCTGCAAAAAGCAGCACCAACAATCAGACATCTAGGTTTATGATCACATAGCTGGGATTGTCCACAGCTCTACACCCCTCATGGCAAGTCCTCATTCCCATCCGACCCCCCCCCCCCAACCTCTTCTCCCCTCTCCCACCCCAAGGAACTAAACCTCTTCAAAACTGCTTCTCGCTGACTGCTACGGACAGGACCCGTCAGTGATGAGACACTTAAATGAGGAAGAGTTCCCCCCACATATTGCAATTATACATGTCTACATATATAGGGCAATGGAGGATATTAAATTAGGGCAGTTTGGAGATTTTCTGAGTTATCTAAAATCACTTGAGTTGGGCGGTAATGGGAATACTACACCGTGTCTGCGGGGGACGTCGGAATTTTCCGACGGAGAGAGGAAGTCCGTGCTTGCCATGTTGCAGTGAGTTTCAACTTCGTTTTCGATGATATTGGCTTCTTCAGAGCTCTTAGATTAGCATTCGTAATGTGGGAAGATGGGAGACGTTTTCTGTACCGAGTCCATTGTCGTTAAATTCTTTGGGTTTTTTTTTTTTCGTCTTCTTTTTTTAAACAGAGATGCAGGAATTTGTTTAGAAGTTAAATAACTGAAAATGCAAAAGCACCACATTTTGAACCAAATGTTGTACTAATAAAAACACAACCATCTTAGGAGGGACATTTATATTTCTGTCAAATATACGATTTCAATATGGTGGGTTCCCTTTAATTGGTTTTTCCCTCCTCCAACTTTGCTTTAGTCTTCACAAAAACACCCCAGTCCACGTGAAGTCTCAGGTGCGAGTGGGATTGGAACCCGACTCTACAATATTGCAACAACACGATAAGTACCCCTACCCCAACCCGATACCAGCGGTAGCTCTTATCTTTTGTCTCTTTCTGGTAAACATAATCGGCTAATCAGGATTCAACAGTTCCAGCCGTGTACCTAAGGGGTTATCAGGCAAATCAAAAATAACTCTTCCAGGAAAAGACATTTTTTTGAAATCTGACGCAAACCATTTGCACACACAAACAACTCCAGACCCTGCTATGACTACTGGCTTGTCATGGCAAGGGTCCTGTTCAGAGAACTCTATCTCTCCCCCAACTGGTCTTGGTATAAAACACAACAACATAACACCACAAAGGAAGCGCTTTGATGCACTTTAAAGGTATGCAAAAGGTATCTAGTTCATGAATTTGACATCTACATGTAGTTCATCACTATCTGCACAAAGTGACAAATCTGCACCACAGCCAAAATTCTGTGCTTGGAGAATATCACATTTGAAGTTGAATTATTTGTTAAAAAGACAAGTATACCTTTGGTTTTTGGATACGTTCGAGTGTTGTAACCTGTATAAATGTAAATATATATTTTAAAAATTTCATTTCAAAAAGTGGAAGCGTTTTTTAGTTATCGCAAAAAATCTGAAGCGGTTATGTCCATGCAGGAAGAACAATCCATAATTGGAACACAATCTGAGAATCTCAGATTGAAATGTTTTTTGAATCCTCTCTCTCTCTAAACCAACATTCCTTTGAAGGGAATCATTTCTAAACATGTTATACATAATCAACAGCTGCAGTGCTTCTCAACAAGTAAGTTTTTAAGGTCATTAATTTTTGGATTAATTACCAAAGGTACACCCTCCCTTTAAACTGCTGTTTCGGAGACTGCTTCTACTTTTGTTCTTTACAATTTTACCACCAAAATAAACCGGACTTCCTCATTCATACAGAACTGCCTATTTTGGAATTTTGCAACTGTTTCGATGAGTTCTTAATTCCTTCGCGCATTCGTCACTTTGTGAAAACAAAACAAACGAGTTGTGTACACAGAGCGCTGTGTACAAACGAAAAGTTCTTAAGATGCACCTCTTTTTGAAAACACTAAACTTAAATAGGTCAACAGAGTTATACCACGGTGCTTCGCACTGTGCCAGCGCTACACATGTGTGTATTTCCATAGATAAAGGGGCGACTCTTGATTCTTCACTTCAAGAAACCGCAAAATGGCAAATCTAGTGATTCAATGGTCACACTAGTTATATTATTATAAACTATTACACGTTAGGTCCAGAAATTTGCTGAAAATATTAACGGCAATGAGTACAACAAGAATTCGTTTTTTTAAAAAAAAGGTTTGCTAAACATTGTGGTGTCTTTTTTTATACACATTTGTCCCTTTGTGAAATTGGTGACAAGACATTGTCAATGGAAAGTGTAAAGCACAACAATATCGCCGCTTTGTCCAAAGCTTTTCAATTGATTGGTTTTCTACCCGAGATAATGATTTTGCAGACATCACTCCTGTCAAATCATCACATTCGGCACACACCTTCATCGGTTTACGTTGCCTCTATGTACTCAGCACGGCAGAACGCCAGCAGACTAACATGGCTTCCTGCGCCAATGAAATGTAAACCACCGACGCAAGCAAACTCTGTGAAACACGATGAAACCCGGGACAGACTCGAGTGTCTCGCCGTCCAAACATTTTCTTTAACTTTTGAGAAAAAGCGGCAGACAACAGGGTAAATACTAACAGCCGAGAGAGAGAGAAGGCAGGCAGCCGCTGAATGCATCACGTACAATTGGGGTCTCTGAGAGAAACAAACGGCGGCGCTCGGCGCTTTCTTTGTATGAGCGTGTCGAGTTACAGAAGACGGAGCTTGATTCAGGACACCCCCTCTCCGAAGGAACACTTTAACCACGAATATGACAGACAGGGTAAATGTTTGCAAAAAGACAGTGGGGTTACAGAGGTAATATAATGACCCAGATAGCAAAACATTGGGCTCTTCAAACTGTGTGCCGAGGGACATCGGAGGCAGAGAATTCATCGAGTGGGACATTGGCAGCCTTCTAACATTTTCTCCTCGAGTTATGACAACAGAAACTTTCATATCTATCCTGATAGCATATAGCAAAATGCAAACACAAACCTTTAGTAAAAAGTGACTGTATTGCATTACTTCTTGTTTCATAATTCCTTTAAAAAAAAAAATGCTTAACACTAGTTTTCCAAGTATTTTTTTCATCTTCAAACTTGTCAACGTTTTTTTTCATCATGTTAAACCAACAAAGCTCCCATCACCCTCTCCCTAAACATGCTCATAGGCGGCAGGGGCAATATTGGCAGACTCGAGATGAAATTTAAGAAATTATTTTCTCAACGTTGTAAATCACAAACGTTCCGTGACGGGGGTTGCTGCTTGGAATGGTCTGGTTTTTACCTCATGTAGACCAAACATAATATGAATCTGTAAAACAGATTGTACTCTACTTCCGGCAACTTTGTCGGGTTTCGTGGGCTTGTATGGTAGAAGCAAATAAACAAACAAATGAAAAAGGGGCCAGGCAATTTCAAGGCACCGCCAGTCTGCACGGTAACACTTTATTTTTTGTGCAGCGATAGGCAGCATCCATATCAAGTGACTTCGGCTATGGCTAGGGCCATTGACTGCATCAATAAGTTGAAGAGCATGACTTTTTTCTGAGTTCAAGCCATAGCCACTGCCAAAAACATTAACTTGGAGATCCCGGCAGTTGAAAATCAACCGTGTGGTGATTCAACCACTACAGCGATAATGTCAAAATGTTTTTCTAACGTCTAACAATCACACCAGTCACATCTAATAATACGTGATGTTACAGGAAGATTACATCATTTGCAGACATTGCAAAAAAAAAATGTACTTCTAAGTCACTACATAATAACTGACTTGACTGAAAATACATACTATTCCCAAGTAGCTAGTGAAATCGTTTCACCAGGTGTTAGTTCATTTTAAAGAAAAATTCAATGTTTGTATCATTTTGAAGCGATGGTCGGCAACCCATTATATGAACGTGTGAGTTTTAATACAACAAGGTCTGTCTGATAGCTTTAAATAAAAAAATAGTTAAATGGCTTGTCGTTTCACCCCGAAAACAGTCTTTCTCATTTAGCCTTCGAGAAAGACTCTGTCGAAACGTCAGGCCATCAACAATTTTTTTTGCATTTTGATCATATAGGTCCTTCTGGGTGGTAAGCGGTTTGCAACAGCTAATTCTTTTCACCTATTGCTCTCATTTTTCTCGGCAGTCACAGACGCACAAATGTAAGCAGGTCAACATTTTCCCCGAAAAATACAACAATTACCACCGATGTAATTTCCCTTTAATTAAATGATGTCCAGCGACTCATCCAGAGCTCTTTTTCTCGAAACAAAACAATGCCACCTTCGGGGTTATGAGCAAACGGATAGCCCCCAAACAGTCAGCACCAATCCAGCTTATTAAGATGATTAAAACGGTCAAAGGTTGCAACCGCGCTTCCAACTAAACCCCTTTTACTCTACTACCAGGATATGAGGAAACCTGACATTTAAAGAGAATGCTTTCCGAAACCGAGACAAGGCCACCTGCAGCCTCCTTCCTGTCAAACAGTTTGAACAGACCCAAGTTCTATAGAGGAGGAGGAAGGGGGGGGGGGGGGGTAAGCCGGAGCCGTTCTCCCATCACTCCGTCTAGAATTACCCGCGGATTTGAACACTATCGACACGAGAAACAGGTCGCTCATGTCCCTATTAAACATGCCTTTTTTTTTTCTATTTTTTTCCCACCACCGATGCAGCGCTCGGTGTTTACCAGCTTCCAGTTACCCCGACTTAAACCATAACAAAATCAATAGTCACTAGTAGGAAATAATTAATTTGGCATACCGGCAGTGTAATATTTCATATGGCGGGCTCTCAAGCTTGTTCTATAATGCAGCGGGGGGTAGTGTAATACCCGGCTAACGATACACAGTAGGGAAGCACCGTGCAGTGTGACACTTTTGTTGCACGGACGCCTAAGCGTTGGGTATGGACTCTCAACTCTCTCTCTCTCTCTCTCTCTCTCTCTCTTTCCGTCTCTCACCGTTCTCACATAACTCTGTTGTGGGTCACAGTCGCCGACAATGGGTGGTCCTTCTAACTCCGGGAATAAGGTGTGAGGAGAAAAAAAATGCCCGATGCGGTACTTTGCACCAGGCCCAAATTACATTTCCGGTGGCGTATGTTTTGGCAATCAGAGAAATAAATTACCCCCAAAAATGTACCAATTACAAAAAAACCTAAACCTGATCCTGAATCACCGCTAATTTTTGTAGCAGGAAAGGTTCTTCTTTCTTCTTTTCTTTCCGAAAGGTGTATTTTATTTAACTGATGCATAAAACATCAGGTGCACCGGTTGCAATACAGACAAGCACCAGGGTCTGCTTAAGGACCCCAGCAGCTCTGGCAGTATGGCAAGATTGTTCTAACACCTTTATTTTCAAATGCAAAAAAAAATTGTTAGTTGCCTTACGTTTCGACCCTAGCAGAGTCTATCTCTTAGCCTTCGAGAAAGACTCTGCTAGGGTCGAAACGTCAGGCCATTAACTGTTTCATTTTTGCATTTATACCACAGGTCCTTTTGGTTAGTAAGCAAAGTTTGCAACAGCTAATTTATATTTTCTTATTTTTCAAATGAGCAGATTACAGTTGAAAATTTTCTATTTGGGCATAAACCTTTTGACTCCGATCTACGTTTCTTTTCATGGGTCTAATTTAAGCTTATGCTTCTTCTCTTCAGTGGTTGAAAAATACATTAATGTCGTTTAGTGAAAAAAAAAAACAACATGTATTGACCCAAGTCACCTGACGCCATCACCAAGAAAATCTTGGCCGGCGCCATTTTGGGAATCAGTTCCCCTGTCTGTTACAGCTCCCTGTATCTTTACTCGACTCCCAAAATGGCAGACTGGAGGGAGGGAGGGAGAGAGGGCAGAGTAGCCGAGTCCGTCAGTGCAAGGGGTCAATACGCACAGACGCACACTTCTCCGATTAAAAGCTGAAGGGCCACAAACCACAGGGTTCAAACGGTTGTTTCCTGTCATGCCACATCTTTCCCTTATTTGGAGGGTTGAACCTTGTGGAGGTCACCAGTCCCTAGTTGCCCACATTGATGGGTTTGACAGCAGAGATCAAACGGAGGGAGAGAAAAAAAAAGAGGGGGAGAGGGAAAGTACGCTGGCTACGAACGAACGGGAGTATAGGTTAGCCTATCACCATAGCGACGCGGCAACCAGGTCCTGCGTTAACTGGTACAGACAGATACTCATGTTCTTGCCACATAAAAAAGTACACTCAGCCACACTAATGCACTATAAATAAATCAATAGAGATAAATACTCCATTGAGGTGCACTACAGCAGAGTCCTTCAACCCTCAAGATGCTTTTTCTATTAAATAATATTAAAAAAATCGCTAAATTTAGTGTCTGCACAACCTGGGTTTGATCCCTTAGTCTTTATTCATCAACGATTATGAAAAAAAACTTTAGCTTGTAAGGAAGCTTGTCACTGGTGCCGAGGTAAAGTATAAGTTAAAAGGATAATTTATTCATGGTGGATTTTTTCGTTAAAGTTACAGCGTGTTCAATAACTTGTAAAACTGTAATGACTTGGTCAATCATGGTTCAATCAGCTTCTTGTCTTGATTGACAGTACACCAACACCCAAGGGTTCAGCCAGGATTTTGTAAAAGGGTGTCAACATTTACTGGAAATTTAAAAACTGGGGGTCCAACTTGTTCACATTTACATGTAAACGACAGATAAAACAGGGCTGCCAAATTTAAAACAGGGTGTCCAAAAAGACACCCAGACACCCCTCTGGCTAACACTGTACCAACACCCCCGTCTCAGGGGTCACATGGGCAGGGTCGGTTATGCCCATGAAATGGAAAGTTATGACATATTTATTGGTTTTTGGAACGAGTAAACTAATTCCAATACTCCTAGTTTCAATGAACACACCGCACAACCAACCCGTGAAAATTTCATCGACTCAGATGATCCAGTCTTACAGAAAAACAACACAAAACCATTTCATGATTTCACAGTGACTTTGAGCGTGTTCCTAAAAAGAAGCATTTTTTTTTGTGGCAATCAAAATAAGCAAGCAGTGATTTGGGTGAATCCAATTGCTGTTTTTGTGACTTTGAAACTATAGATGGATTTAATATGATGTCATTGACTACCATCTTTGATGAAAAACAACGGAGTTGTGCACATAACGTGTTGCGCGCAACTCTCAGCCAATGATAGCCTTTCACGCGTGCAGGTTTCATCAACGATGGCGACCAATGCAAGGGGGGGGTCTACTATTTCAGACAGAAGATTTTCTCTGGAGAATCGGTAACTTGATATAAATCAGTGAGCTGTCAGATCGACACTTATCCAATGTTGTGGGGTTGTTGTTTTTTTTTATTATCAATCCTGTCTTTCAGAGATTTAAACACAGTGTAAACTAAACCCTCCTCAGCTGATAAGAAATTAACACATTTAAAGGCAGTGGATACTTTTGGTAATAACTCAAGAAATACATTAACATAAAAAACATACTTGGTATTAAGGGGCACCTGAGAGCTGCTGATAGTATAAAACATTGTGATAAACAACTCCCTCTCAGTGAAATAATGTAGTTTTTGAGACAGAAGTAGTTCCTCACTAAAATATTTGAATCTGAGACAGGCTTCTTCAGGCACGAAGCCTTTCTCGGGCATTTGAAAGCACACAATTCTACGCAACACGGGTGTTTTTTTTCTTTCATTATTTTCTTGCAACCTCGATGACCGATTGAGCCCAAATTTTCACAAGATTGTTATTTTATGCATATGGTTGGGATACAAGTGAGGATACCAGTCTGTGACAATTCCCAAAAGTGTACCCCCAGGGCTTGAAATTGAACACTGGACAGCAGGCCCAAAGCGAGGGCCCAATTTCATAGAGATGCTTAAGCACAAAAAGTAGCTAAGCACAACAAAATTATGCTTACCAGAATAAGGTTACCCGCCAAACTACCATATCACATGTACATTTTGTGACTGGTATCCTGCTCATTTCTGCTAAGCAGGCAAACGTTAAGCAATATTTTCTGCTTAAGCAGCTCTATGAAATTGGGCCCAGTAATTGTAGTGTTGGGCCAGTAAACTCATGACTGGACAAGTCCAGTGGTATTGTGTTTTTGTTCAGATGCCGACTTTCAGTCCGATAAATATCTTTCAATGCTGTTGAGTACAAAATACAAATAAGATCAATCTTCTCTTACTACTTGTTCAAATTAAAACGCTACCAGTTTTTTTTCTTTCTTACTATTTGCAATTCTGGCCTTGTAAAAGAAATTCTGGTCCAGCAAACATTTTGAGCTACAAGCTTATTCTGTGGTCTTGTGGATTCCCACCCCCACCCCCAAATTCGAGCCCCGACCCCACCTTTAAAGCATTTTGATCTTCATCGGTTACAGACACTCCTGACTACATTAGTCAAATGTACTCAGTCTTCCCAATGCACCAAATCCTCCCCATCACAAGCTTCCACAGTATCAAATGTTGACGTGACATGAAACCAAAACTCCACAACGACAGCACTGATGAATCTTAACCAAAGGAGGGGGGTCTTGTCTTACACCGTGACCTCTGACCTTTTCACACCTCTTGAGACAAGGGATGGGGAGACTTTACAGTTCAGGCACACCTGGAATATTTGTTGGATGACTAAGTGCTATTTCTGTCATCTGTCTTTGGGTTTTTGATGTGCGGTGCACAGAGCACAGAGCGTTAACATTAACATGAAGCTATTACCTCCTCATTAACAATTTAACATCTTAGACGCTCTCTCTCTCTCTCCCGCTCTCCAAGGGACCCATTAAGGAGAAACTTACAGCCTCTTCAAGGAGTGCTGCAAGGTCAGGGGCTTTTTTTTGCTCGGATGTCCTGGGCCAAATTTCATAGAGCTGCTTGCGCAGAAAACTATGCTTAGCAACTGCCTGCTCAGCTCCCAGCAAAAATAAGCAGGATACCAGTCATAGATTGCACATGTCAGATGGCTATTTTGGCTGGTGACCTTATTCTGCCAAGCATCATTTTGTGCTTAAACAACTCTATGAAATTGGGCCCTGGTAGTTGAAAAGTTACACTTTAAATGTTTCCCAATATGGGGACCGATATCATAGAGCTTAGCAGAAATAAGCAGGATACCAGTCACAAACAGTACTTGTGACATGGTGTTCTGGCTGGTAACCTTATTCTGGTAAGCATTCATTTTGTTGTGCTTAGATACTTGTTGTGCTTAAGCAGCTCTATGAAACTGGGTCCTGGTTCAAGAATCAGTTCAAAGACAAAGTTGCAGAGAATGTGTTAATTAACACTTCATGAAACATTCATTGTAGACAAGATGCATACATCAAAATAAATTCATCTGCATAAATTTGTAGTGCTCAGCTACTTTTTGTGCTAAGCAAATTCCTAATGGGTAGGTTGAGACAATGACAGGAACTCTCTTTGTGAAAATTACAAACAGTTGTAAAATATTTCACATCAACTTTAATTCTTATCATTAGAAATACCGCCAGGCTAGCTGTGACTGAACGTTTAGACACAGTAATTAAAGACATGTCAGTGAATAAGTTGGTAATATTCCAATAATCTCATTTTGAGAAATATTCCCATCAAGGATTATCGAAATTCATGACGGTCAAATTAAAAAAAAAAAAAATTAATGAGAAAAATGCAACACTAATATTCTGTCAGTTTCAAAACCCAACAAATGTTAAAACATTTTGTTATAGCAAAGTGGATATACAAAACCCTTTTGCTCGGTATTTATCCAGTGTCTACCCCCGGCCATCCGATGCTGACATCATTACAGTGAAAGGAGTTCACCGACAGTCCAACTCAAATCTTCACTTTTGACATCGCAATTTGCGTGAAGTATGAGATATTACCACAACTTCTCCAAGACAAATACTGATGCGCATACCCCGAGAGACCCAGACGGAAAACACAAGCACTGACCGAAACAGGGAACAACAAAACCTCCGGTATTTTTCGGTCCGACTTTACCACATGTACAAACACCTACCACTGACTATTGTGCAATACTAAGAATTCTGAGCGTGTAAGAAGGTCGGGGGAGTTAAGCAGCGGCCATTGTCTCCCCAGTGCTCTGGGCCCAATTTCATAGAGCTGCTTAAGCACAAAAAAAGTAACTAGGCACAACAAAATTATGCTTACCAGCTAAACCACCATTTCACAAGTACAACTTGTGACTGGTATCCGGCTCATTTATGCTTTGCAGAAATTTGTTAAGCAGTATTTTCTGCTTAAGCAGCTCTGTGAAACTGGGCCCTCGGGGCAGTTTCATAAAAAGCTGCTTCAGCAGAAACTATTGGTTACTACAATGATGCTAGGCGAACACTGCAGGAAACAAGTCGCATATAGTACAGATAGCACATGGCATTTTTGGCTGGTAACCTTATTCTGGTAAGCAAACATGTTGCTCGCTCAGTTACTTTTTTGTGCTTGAGCAGCTCTATGAAATTGGGCCCTGGTCTTGGTGCTCCTTAAACGGTGTGCATAACATTGGTATGATTGAAAAAAATATCTGTTTACAGATTTGCACAAAGCTTACAAGGGTATAAAGATGGTCATGTTGGACAACCTCCCTCAGAATAGTTTTGCCTGAAATGCTACAGTTTCTGAGATATGATTAAAATTAGTAATTTTGATCTTGCAAAGTCGGAAATCCGATGTTTGAAAACAGTGAATAATAGTGATGGGGTTTCTCACTATTTTCTTGTGACTATGACGACCGTTTGAGCTTCAACTTTCACAGGTTAGTTATTTCATGTATGGGTTGAGTCACATAAAGTGCGGATAATGGTCTTTGACAATAACAAATGTTGGCTGCAGGCAAATTTTTCGCAGAAGATGAGCACATCTCAACTGTTGCGAATTGTTCGTTGCGAATTTGTGACGTCAAATTTCGCTTCGCTTTCGCATTCGCAGGAAGTATGAACCGGGCTTTACAGTGCTAGTCATTTTCGAGGGTCCCTCAAGTTTCATTACCACAAATGATACAATACTAAAACAGGTTGGGTTTCAATCAATTAATCTTTAGATCTTACCGTTGTCACGATAAAAAAAAAACCCTAAAAACAAACAACAAAAACAGCATCATCACCTCATACAGCCAGCTGTCCCAACTTAGAGACGCTCGATTAATATGTAAATAAGTCTGCTGTAGTTTAACGAGCATAGTGTGGTTAAATGGAACGAATAAATCATCTACTACTAACGCTTTCATCCGCCTTTAGTTGGACCTCAAATAAATCCATAAATTCTATAAAGAGGATAGAAAAAGTAACAGCAGACTCTCTTATTCACATGGCCTCCCATCAAACATCAACTATTTATTGGCCAGGTGTAAAAAAATCAGATAAATTTTCAGCGCAATTTCTTTTTGAGGTTTTTTAAAAGGTTTTGTTCCCTTCTGTTTGTCAACGCAGACCACATTCAGATATATAATAACACCGTACTCACAATGGGGGAGGAGGGGGGGTGGTCTATGTGAACGATTCACAAATAATTCATGGTTTCCACAATGAGCTTGTTGCACAATAAATATGCTGACATGCTGTTATAAATCATGGGTACTAATACTATCGAATCGGGCTTCAATTCTGGTGGCTAAGGGGAGGGGGGGGGGTGGGTGATGGATGGATGCTGAACCTCTGTAAGCACCATCATCAAGCCATATTGATTAATGAAATGTAAACAACCATCTGTGTGCTTCAAACTTGAAGAATTGCTCGGCCAATATGGAGGAGACCTTTTGCGATGGTATTTCAAGAGCTACTTGTAACATGCGTCCACTGAGTTTTTACTTCCCTCTCGGAAACAAACTGACCTCCATTTGGCCCTCGTTAGTCCTCGGTGTGAAATGACATAAACAACCTTCTAGTCGCTCATCTTATTGGGTTGCAGAGCAACAAAGACAAATAAAGCCTTGATTTTTTTTTAAATACCCATCTTCACAACTCACACTGTAGATTCTCACGATTGCCGCTACTTTGTCCTAGGTACATCTTTTGATTCTGTGTAACGGGCTTATTTTCCCATTAGTACCCAAACGAGGGGAAAACTGGCAAGGGACCAGTCTCCCCTCCCCCCCCCCCCCCCCCCGCAAGGCTTAGTTTGGTGATTCCCCAATACTGAGACAACTCTATACTTTTTATCTCACCTTAAAAGTACCTTATGAAAACAAACTCCTCGTTCCCTCTCTGTCAAGTTGGACCACAAACTGTTCCAGTTGCATTTCCCAATCATTTTTTCCCCTCCTCATAAATCCAGGAATCAGCAGGAAACGCTCGATGGCAGGTACGTCATACTAGAAACAACAAGCACTCGACACAAAGCCACATTTTGTTTCCTACACTTCCGAAACAAACTCTCCATAAATTGATCAATATTGGTTTGTCGTTAAACATTAAACCCCATCATTCTAAAAAAAAAAAATTTTTCTTCTTTTTTCAAAATGAATATCTCCACCGACGAATGTTATTTCAAAAAAACTGCTATTTGGATTTATCCACCCACAGAGCAAAGCATAACAAAATTCCGTCTGTACCAGGACATAAATAAAAGTGACAACTACAGACTAAGACTAACCAAGTGATGCAGCAACAAGACGTTTTTTCACAGTACAAGGAGAAAAAAAAAGATATTTGTTTTCAAAATCCGGCGCCATCGTGCCCGATAATTCCGTCCAAATGAATGTCAAACTAAGCTACACCAAATATTTAAAGATCCTTTAGCAGAGTTTTTATGGGGGGGAGGTTTATTGGCAATAAAAAATTGTTTACTCGTACTTAAAAATCAAAAGAGGGACAGGGTCTTGTTTTTTAAATGCCTGACCTGATCAGAGGATCTTCTCCGGGGAATGTTTACAACCGAAACTGAAAGGCAGCTAACACTACAGGGTTGAGAAAAAAAAAGCAAACAGTTTTTACCGTTGTCTCGTAGGTACACAGAAACGAGCACGTCGTGTGATAACACGCATTATCGTTCTCATAAAAAACCATGAAATATTGCTTTCAGTATTGGTGTTATATTTTGTTACAAATAATGAACACTTGCTTCTATCTAACCCCGTCCAACCCTTCCACCTAAATCATTCCTCAAAATAAATGTTGACACTTTTTTTCAACTTACACAGATGATGTAGCCTTTAAAAGGATTTTCCAAACTCAATAATACGGAAAATCAATCTTTTAGGAAACCGTGTTGAGATGGTCCCTCTCTCCACAACTCACACACATCTAGTGTGTAGGTCCGAGCCTATCTGCCTAACTCTTGATTGCCTAACTACTGTACATGTACACTACACACGGAGCAGTACTGTAATACCTCAGTGAGGACCTACCAAGCAGTTATGCATAGCTGATGAAACCTGCCTAACAAAAACCTCTCGGATGAGTGCGATTATTCCATACAAATTCAGCCCTCAAACATAGTGATGGGTAAATGAGAAACCAAGCAAACTCAGTGGAATGAACACATGAAATTGTTTGGCAGCTAGAGACATAGCTTTTATCACCTTCCACACCTTCCACGGGTACTGTTGACCATTGCTTTTCAGAAGAGTACATGTTTTTGTTTTTTAAACAATATTTGGGGTTTTTGAAGGAATTGTAGCCTCAAAAATGTTTACACTTTTCTTTAACAAGGGCACAAGTTTGAAGAAACCAACATGTTATCACAACGAATAGGTAGGTTCTTGCACATTGTACTTAGCTTATTGAAATTGCCTTGCCAGGGGTAGGCCTAGTTACTTTAAAACACCTCTAAAAAATTATCAAATTCTACATGGAAATGCTTATTCAGAGCTAGTGTCAAATTTGTAAAATTTTGTTGTGCGACCCCCTTTGAGGTAATGTAGTTTTAGAGAAAGAGGTAATTTTTTTTCACCAAGAAATTCAAATCTGAGACCTGAAGCCTTTCTCGGGCATCTGAAAACACACAATTCTATGCAACAAGGGTGGGTTTTTTTTCTTCATTATTTTCTTGTAACTTCGATGACCAATTGAGCCCAAATTTTCACAGGTTTGTTATTTTTATGCGTCTGTTGGGATACACCATGTGAGGATACTGGTCTTTGACAATTACAAAAAGTATACCCTGCCTTTCTCTTTCCCTTCAATAGACTCCTGTGCATTTTGCAATAGCCTGTGGCCGGCAAACACAAACTAATTATTAAAATCATTATTTTAATAGATCAGACCGTGTTGTTGGGTGACCACATTAAAGTCGATTATGGCTTGTGGTCCGCGAAGTGTTCAATACTGTTTGACCGTATAATTTACCCTACTGACTGCACAGCCAAGCCCCGGGTTTGACTCATTCCGATTATGGAATTTAATTGCCAGAGTAAATTCTCTTCCGCCTCACATTTAATACAAAACAAATACAAACTGAAGGTACTGAGTGACACGCATTAACGGCAGGAATGTTGTGCAAGAATTCCTGCAACTTACTGCAAACAAGAAATCAGGGGCGAGGAGATTGCATTCATACCGACTGGATGTTTTTTTTTCAAGGCACGGAGCAAACTTTCAAAAATAGTGATTTATAGCTTTTTGGGTAATGAAGGGGAAAAAAAAAAGAGGAAAAAGCTAGCCTTGAAAATAAAGTTTACCTCCATACACTCCATGATACAATGCACACTGCGCTTAAACATGCAATGGTCAGTTCAGACAAATATTTCTAGAAACACATACACACTGAAACCATCCCACAACCTTTGTTATTACTACAAGAAAACTTTGTTACAAAGTAGAGAACATGTTTGTATTTACCAGTGTTTATAGGGTACCAGGAGAATTTGAGCCAATCACACCTGATCCTGGCTAATCACAGAACTCATTACTGACAAACTATGCAACCTGACAACCCTTGATTGACAGCCATGGGCGGAGCTAAAGATGAACACGCCCCCTTCTAAACACAGAAGGACAGCAACAGTGAATGGTCACGTGACAAAAAGGGAAGGGAAACTGATATGGGTGGCATGTTATCTGTGAAGAACTGCACTGCACATGTTTCAAGTTGACACACCGCTTGTTAAATATAGCTCAATATTTTGATTAAATTCAATATCACTGTTACAAAGTCTTGGCGAATCTTCACAGTCTGATTGCAAAATAGCCGAGTAATCTTATGAGTGCCAAAAATAAAACAAAAAGCTTTCCAACAGCATTTTGAAATCAACTACAGATTTTTGAGCAATCAGAAAACGTGTTCTTAGTTTTGCCCAAGATTCAACTCTGGCATTCAATTCAGTACAACATGATTGACACTAGTTTTCCCTAGCCATTCTACAGTGTACCAGCACCAGTGGCGCAACTAGAGGGTGGGGGACCGGCAGGAGTCCCCTGCTCAGACCCCCTGCTCAGACCCCTTGCCCACCCAACCCTTGCCTGCCCACCCCCCCCCCCCAAAAAAAAGGGGGGAAATGAAGAAAGAAAAAAATAATGCACGAATGAATGGTTCGACATATTAAATAGCCTCCCCCAATCCCCCCCCCCACCCAATGAAAATGTCTGGGTATGCCACTGACCAGCACCATGGCAGGGTCTAGGCTTGACTCTCCATAGTAGAGGCAGAGTTCAGTACCCAGCCGAACAAATTAAACCAATGGCCAGTTTCAGTCCCTACAGAAATAAATGGAAATGTCTGAACTTTCCTTTAAATCAAGAGGGAAATCAAGGGGGAGGCAGAGTAACACACAGAGGCAGGTGTTACAACAACAAAATGCAATAATTAAATATCATTTACCGATACACAAATGATGATTTGGGTTTTGTCATTCATATGTTTGGCTTTTGAGTCGTACACTTTTAATAGTCAATAAGTTCTATGTGAACAAATTAAAGCGACATATTTCATTAATTACTACTAATAGCTTGAATGTCCGAGTTAACAAAAATCTTTTGGATGTTTTGTCACATGTAGACAGGAAATTAATTTCTTCTGACAATGACAAGGAAATCACATTTCAGGAATTCAAAATGATCAGGTGTCATCTTCAGGTGCGGAAATATGAGTAAACAACAACAAAAGCTTCAACAACAACAACAACAAAAACGAGGAAAAAAACCACCCGGGGGTCTCAATTTCCTCATTTCAATCCGACCTTAAAAAACAGTGGCAGATCCCAGCACCTGATCTGAACCAACCTGCAGCCTCCAAAGTCAGATGGTGGAGAAACAAGACAACTTGAAATATTAATGAAGATAAAGAAAATTACAGACCGGGCTCCATTGATAAATAAACATTTCACCTCATTGTTTCCCTGTGTTGGGCACAGTGTGCGTGTAATGGATTTGTGATTTCCAATTAGACGCTGTAACACGTTTAGGGTTTTTTTTTCCCCTTCTTTTTTTTCGCGAGGCATAACGATTGCTGGGGGTATTCATTCCACTGTGACATGTGGGATTTTTTTTTTAAGCAAAAGATTCACCTTTTAAAAATTGCAAATCGAGATGTTTGTCCTGGAGTAAATCACCGTAAACTGGAAGACCACACATGGCTTTCGTTTCTCTCTCACATGACACCCTCAGAATCAGATGAATCAGTGGAATTGTCAGAAGCTGTAATTATTGTGTTTAGTTTATTGAATTTGTCTATTTCATGGTATCAGACAAGAGTCACCTTAAAAAATTGCCAAATGAGATGTTTGTCCTGGAGTAAATCACCGTAAACTGGAAGACCACACATGGCTTTTGTTCCTCTTTCACATGACAACCTCAAATGAATCAATGGAATTATCAGAAGTTATAACTATTGTGTTTTGTTTATTGAATTTGTCTCTGTCATGGCATCGGACATATGGACTTGTTCAGAGGCTTAATGCCACCATGTACAATTAAAGGAAAACATGACTGCAGAATTTTAATCTGAATAGAATTTCTCACGAGCACAATTGTCAGTATTGATGTGGTTGTTGCAGACAACTCAACAACTTATTGTTCTTCAAATGTGGTGCATTTCCAATCTGGCATAAAAGCAATAATGAATGTATGCAATTGGTCCAGTAGCCTACAAAACAGCTGTCAACAGTTCCGACTGATCTCAGTGATGTGTCCAAGTGTAACCTCTTTAATCCTGAAGTCATGGGCCAGCCGCTACAAGAGTGTCTCCCGAGTATAGAAAGTATGCTTGGGCACACTGGGACCGCAGATATTTCAGAGTAATTGAACGATGAAAGGATTGCACAACCGTTCTGATGTCGGAAACACTTCTCCTTTTTTTCTTTTTTTCTTTTTTTTTTCTTCTCTCTCTTTCTTTTTCTTCTTTCTACTTCTTCTTGTTTTTGTCTGTTTGCATTGTCCTCTTTCACTGTGGTCAGCCACCTCATCACAGAGTGACGCTCGGAACATTAATGTCTTTCCACGGCAGGCCCGGGGTTTCCGGTGGGAATTTCATAATCTCATCGATTTGATTCGTTGTGGTGGATCAAATCGCGTACCGACAGATGACGACCACAAGAGAACACACACACACACACACACACAAAAAACCATCAGAGTAAATGGTTAACTTGAGATGAATCCTACTCAAGCAGGCCGCTTTCGATCAGGAAAAAAGAAGAGGAAAAAAAGCACAACCGGGACAAAATTTCCAGTAGAGTTTTCGCTCTTAAAGACGTCCCTTGAGTTTTTTTCTATTTTTATTTGGAGAACTTAATCAGGGCAAGTAATTCTCAGCTGGATTCGGTATTACACCAACACTGATTACAGATCACTCCATCTAAGACCGGGCCCAAATACCATTGACAGTTTTGACACAGAGGTCATCACGGGTCATCACGGGTCAACCAGGGTCAGCCGTGGAGGGGGGGGGGGGAAAAAACACAAGAAGGGAGTGTCACGGTGCTTTTTCTGTAGTCTTGATAAGCTTGCAGAACAGGATTGAATTAATCACAGGCAGTAAGAAATGAAGTCCCAGCTAACTCATGAATTGAAATATCTGACAACTGGAACTCTTAAAACAGTCAGTTTATAAGAGGGAGAGGAGAAGTTAAAAGTGGTATTTGGGGTTGGGCTCTGAGGTGTTCCCGATCAGAGTGAGCCATTGCCCTTTTTTATCTCAACACAAGCAGAGTGTTACCCGATCTTGGGCACCGGTGTGGTCCGTTTGGGGTGAATTGAGGAGTAATTAAGGCCGATGCGGGATTGAGATCTCAATGATCGTGGCTGATGACAATGTGAAATAGGTATGAGAACCAAAGGTGATAAGAAAGCATTGGTAACTACGAATGATTTGGGGTTAAAGACTTGGTGCATGGTGAGAAATGTGATTTGTATTTTTAGAATGTAATTGTGGAAGACCGCAGGTGTGAAGTTGTACTAAAAAAGAAAGGTTCGTAAAACAACTTTGATAGGTTTGGAGGTAACTAGTTTGAGTTACTGGACCAAAAATATTTCTTTTTTTCATATGTGGACATCAACATTACTTATAAAATCTGGTAAATATTGATGATTGAATGTTTAAAGTCAATCTGGTTTTAAGCTCAACATCGTAATGGTATTTTGTTTATAGCACAAAGACTTGCAAGTTTCAACTTCCCAATGTCCCTCCACCTCCCCCCATTCTTGTTTGTGATTTGTTTGACCTATTGAAACCAAATTTAATATATTGTGGTCCACAATTATACCTGGGAATTGTTTAAACATCCACTGTATCCATCTGCCACAATACACAACTTGCTATTTCAGCGATTAAGAAAGAAGAGACCACCAATAACATGTGTACAAAGTATAGGTTTGAAGCCTCAATACACGATTCTAAAAAAAAACAGGCACACAGAATATATGCCGTGTCCAATTTGGCAGCTGAGGCTACGGCTGCGGCTGTTGCTAAGGGTGTTGCTATGGGCCTCCTATGCTCCAACACTTATTCACGTGAAGACCAAGCCATAGCCACAGGGGCTTCATTCAGACACGGCCTTACTATCGACAAAATAGCTGAAACTTGGAAGCAACATTTTTTTAAACCTCACACTGGTCTGCCTGAATAGCCCTCATGTTTTAGAAAAACTGTTCGGATATTTTTTAAATCGAGTGCGACTTTTAAGCTAGAACATCGAGCTGAAACTTCAAAGTCCTTGCCGATTCCACTGACTCTTATGTACAAGCATACAAGTCCTTTGGCAAGAGCTACGATGTCACTGGTCAAACAATTCATCAGTGATGTCTTGACGTCAAAAAACAAGAAATTCTGTCTCTGTTAGCACCAATGCGAAATGTACAAAATACGTGGGCCCAATTTCATAGAGCTGCTTAGGCACAAAAAGTAGCTCAGCACAACAAAATTATGCTTACCCGAATAAGGTTACCAGCCAAACTGCCATGCCACATGTACAATTTGTGACTGGTATCCTGGTATCATCTCTGCTTAGCACAAAATTGTTAAGCAATTTTTTCCTGCTTAAGCAGCTCTATGAAATTGGACCCAGGAGTAACATGCAGCTCACTTTTACAGAGGTTTGACAACATTTGTGGCACATAACATCGACTATAACAATTCTTACCTGTGAATGAGAACCCATAGGCTGCATATGCTGCGGCTGTCCCTGCCACGGCTCCCGCTCTTGCCCCTGCGATGGCCGCCGCCCCGGTGCTCTTCCGTGACCTCATGGGCCGGGGCTGAACCTTCTTGGAGGTTGACGGTATCGTCTTGCCCCCTTTGGACGGTTGTCCTTTTTTCCCTGGGGCAAACGGTCTGGCTGGATCTGTAGTGTCAGAAAAGTGAACAAATGGTGTCACAAACTGATAGTTTACCTTGTCCACAACGATACTTGGTTAACTGGCTTGTAATATGAAACAATTATAGAATGTTTACAATCAAAGGGACGAAAAATACCACTGGTTTTTTTTTTTCAGAGTGCACTTCTTGGAATCATTCTGAAGTTAATTACTTGTAAAAAAGTTCATGTATAGATCCCTTGCACTGACATCACACGTACATGCGGCTACTGTCTGCCCATGGTCTGTCACTTCAGGAGTCAAATCACATGTAAACACGGGTCACGTGTCATCCTTTGTTTTACCATGTAGCCGCGATGCTCCAAAATTTCATACAGGAGTCCTATATGGATAATTATAGGACGCTTTGGATTCTTTGCAGGGCCCTTTCCAAAATAATCGTTCTCCGCCCGTTTGTCCAAACGAGGCAAGGTTGTGTCATGGCGGACAAGGTTGGTGTCTTCCATGTTGTTTAGAAGGTTTAGAGTGTGAGGTGGATGAGTTTCCAGGGTTCTGCCCAGGATTTCTTTAGTGGTGGAAAAATGTTTCCCTGGAAACCATTGCAAGATGGATCAGTTACACGATAGATCATATAAATATACTCGAATCAAAGTAGTACTCAAAATGCATGGCTTTGGATACCATTTTTACTGGTAAATACCCAATTTTACATTTCGTTGAAACCCTTTGAAAGAAAATTGCAAGTGTAATTTAAAAATTTTGAAAATGTGTGGTGGTCAGAAACAGAGAAAATTCTGCCGGTGGTGGTTGGGGAATCCTGAGTGCCGGGTGGGTTTTCCGGCACCGACCACTGTGGGCAGAACCCTAAGTTTCAGAGTCTATTTTGTGTTTTTTAGTGAAAACAAAATTCAGGATCTATGTGAGAGTTATATAAAACGAATACTAAATGCATTTTGTTCATGCATTGACGCCTCAGTGACATCTGCAACAATGCATTCATATGAATCCAATATTTGTATAATAATACAACAGCATTTCAGATGGAAATTATTTTTCAGGATGTCTGGTACCAGTACCAACTACATAAAAAAGTCCATTTTCAATTCAATCTGTTTTCTGCTAATTACCCACTTGTCTCAATACACTATACAAAATAAAATTAATTTGACGCTGAACTACTCTAGGAGCAAGAAACTCTTTCAGAGACATTCATCCTCAATAATTGATGATTTAGCCTTTTAATTCTCCAGCCTCCATTGAATGAATGGTATTTCCAACAATTATAATTGCAGAAATTCCTCATAATATATATAAAGCAGTTTTTTAAAGATAATCCTGAGGTACTGGGCACAGGTTCTCTGATAGCAGACAACATCAGCCAGGATTGTGATTAGTCCGACGTGAAAATTCCTGAAAATGGCCTGGGTTCCCCCCTTGTTCTAGACCCAGAACTTCCCAGATGTTACAATTTAGGAGGTTCTAAAACTATGTGCACCAGCAAAAACACAAAACCAGCCTAAAAGAGATTTTGTGGACACCCCGAAATCTGGGAAAACTCCTAAGAAATCACACGACTGTATCAGTGAAAAGCAGTCTCCCCGTTTTATGAAAAATTTGACAAATAAAGACTGTTAAATTTGCACCGGCGATAAAGAATATTATTTGGTTTTACCCTTTCACCACAGGCATATTACTCGGGTGGGATTCGAACCCACAACCAAGACATCTGCTCTAGAATGGCAAAGGTGGAATTTTTGTCTTCTTCACAGAACTCGGGGCAGTACTGAGTATAACAGTGCTTCACACACACATCGGTGAAAGGGTAAAACCGAATAATATTAAACAAAGACTGAATTCAAAATCAATCAATCACTCAAGGGAGTAGAGTATGTGTGTCGCTAGGGAGAAAATAAAACAGAAAAACATGTCATGGCCATTAAGTGTAATCACCAGCAACCGATGCCCATTTACGCAACACCACCAGCACTTTCAGTTTGTTCTTCGGTAGAGGAATTTGTCCTCTCAATCTTAAACCGTGTCATTATCTCACCAAATTGTGCGGCTATAAACTGTGGTGGTAACGTTTGTCACATACTGTTATTATCACTTTAACCTTATCGCCTAACGACAAATTAGCCCATCTAATCGTGATACAGCTCCAATACACAGCTGTCCGTTCCCAGGATGAGCGTGTGACAATTTCAAATTTGCTTGTTCAGATCTTTAGCTAGGCATGTTTGATGCTGACCATTCCAGGATGAAATGGTGATAATTTCAAATTTGCTTATTAAGATCTTCAGCTGAGCATGTTTGGAGTTCACCATTTCAGAATAAAATGGTGACAACTTGAGACTTGCTAAGTAAGATCTTTAGCTAAGCATGTTTGATGTGTACCATTCCAGAATAAAATGGTGACAACTTGAGACTTGCTAAGTAAGATCTTTAGCTATGCATGTTTGATGTGTACCATTCCAGAATAAGCTGGTGACAATTTCGAGACTTGCTAAGTAAGATCTTTAGCTAAGCATGTTTGATGTGTACCATTCCAGAATAAACTGGCGACAATTTGAGACATGCTAAGTAAGATCTTTATCTAAGCATGTTTGATGTGTACCATTCCAGAATAAACTGGTGACAATTTCAGACTTACTAAGTAAGAACTTTAGCTAAGCACGTGTCATGTTTACCATTCCAGAATAAACTGGTGCCAATTTGAGACTTGCTAAGTAAGAACTTTAGCTAAGCAAATTGCAGAATGAACTGGTGGCAGTAAACTATACAGCTGTTAAGTTCTTACCATTCAAAAAAGACCTATTAACAGTTTTAGACACGGTTAGGAAGACCTTTAGCTATAGAGCATATTTTGATGGTTACCAATCCAGAACGAACTTGTGACAGTTTCAGATTTGCTGAAGCGATTGCCCTGGCTGCTGAAGCAAAACTTTCACAAAGGTGAAAACTGCCAGTAAAGTGATGAAGGCAACAATAATGCCCTCAAAGTGTGCTTCAAACTCTTTCTACTTTGATTTTTGATTTTTTTTTTTTCTAGGACATTACAAACTTTGCCAAATAAAAATGAAAGCTTTTGCTATTACTGAGGCTAGAACCATAACCACAGCTGCAAACCAAAGACAACCTGCACACTGTCCAGCTTGTATGCCATTGTGTCATCATCTGCTGAACGTCTAAAGCTTTCGCCACTTCCGGCTCCAAAGCTGGGCTAATTTCGTGTGTAATTTTACCAAAAATCAACCATTTCTTCATTCAAAAGCATTTCTCATGACAGAAACTTTTAATTCTCATGAAGAACATAATGTAAAGAGCCAAGTCCAATTATCAAACTTTTTTTGCGTAAATCATCAAAGATAAACTAGGTCTATGCAACTCCTATGGGCTTCTGGCAATCAGTGGAGCCAGTTTCTGTAAAGTGGGCGTGGCTTACATTGGACTTAAGTCGCACTTTACAAACAGGGCCCAATTTCACAAAGCTGCTTGAGCACAACAAAATGATGCTTACTGGAATAAGGTTACCAGTCAAAACAGCATGTCAAATGTACAATATGTGACTGGTATCCTGCTCTCTTTTGCTTAGCAGAACATTTTTTAAGCATCAAGTGGCTCTATGACATTGGGCCCTGGATAGACATGTAGGCAAACCAATCAAAATGTGGTATGAAAATACAGGGTCCAGGGTCTTCGTTCAAGTCAGTCTCCCCTCCCCCCCCCCTCACTCCAAAGTCACTTGTCTTCGTCTCAGCCCCCCCCCCCCTTCTCTCTCAATATATTTTCTGGGTGACAATAGCACCCTCTTTATCAATTAGAAATGAAACGTCTGAATTACCATCCGTATCCATGTCTCCTGACTGCTCATCTGCAATGACTAACCCGTCGTTACTGTTGTCATCGTAGAGCACCGGTGTAAAGTCATGCGACTGGCGATTGGTCTCACTGCCAACAGACACCTGGCGTGCAAAGAAAACATTCAAATCAAAAGAATAAACATCTGAAATTCTACTTGAAAATCAACACGGTTTGAATTAAAAATTTATTCCATCAACAGATTTGCACCTTTAAACCGTAAAACAAGGTGCTATAAAAACGAGTCGCATAGTTCAAAAAGTATACCACGTTTTAAAACATAATAAGCTCTTTTAGATGGCCTTACAAAAAGCGCTAATTAAGAGCTGAAGATTATAAAGGGATTAAAAAAAGTGGCGACGAGGTCTTCAACAGCCGTTTAAAACCAACAGGGTCATGGCCGTGTGATTAATTAATGAACACCTAGCGCTTTAGCCAACCACTCTAAACAGCTCCAGCTATGTCTTTATCAGCCGTTCAAACATGGCCATGTGACAGCCTGTCAGCCAATAGGACTGCCTAAACTGTCTGGGAAATTAATGAACATTGAATAAAGAGAAAATGCACATAAATCCAGCGATGAAATTTTAAAGATAATTTTAGAATGAGGAACATGATGAAACAAAAGTATGTGAGTATGAGCTGATCCTGGGTTTACCTCTATGGCAACAAAGATTAACCCTAACAATTAACCCCCCCCCCCCAATGTCGTTGGCTAGAGACCCAGCTCCCTTACACTCCACAATCCTCCAGCCTATGTTAACTCTAACATGACAAGCTACTTTGTTAATGACCATTTCAATGAGTTGGGGGTGTGGTTTATTTGCCAAGCACACACCGATTCCCCCCAAGATCCAAGAGGAAATACGCATCTGCCCCCCCCCCCCACCCCTCTCCCCGCAGTGACCACAGACGGCCGGATATTTACCAAGCAGACTAAACGAGAATCGTAATCCTTGGTAACAATCAGCCAGATTAAACAGGAATAGAACCCCAAAAAACAAAACAACCCGTGTTCATTAGAGGCAAGGTTGTTAGCCGCTATTAACAAGAATCTAGAGGGGTTTGGGGGGGGTCTCGGGACTCGGCGGTCTCCGGGTTACCAAGATGAGGCACGGCAGACAAGCTGTCGGGAGACTCTTAGCCGAGGAGCTTCAAAGCGTAAATTGCGTCGGCAGACATCTGAAATAAAAAGGATGTTTGCTGGACAAGCTCGGGAGAGGTATTTTCTTTATTGGGTGTTCAGCGTCTTCATAGCAACCGACATCCATGTACACAATCACAAATCACCAGAGAGACGTTCACTTACTAATCATGTAGGAGAAATGATCGGTCCATCTTGTAGAATTGTAACATGCAATTTGCAAAAAAGACCTATACACCACTTAAAGGAACATTACAGAATTGGTATTTGTAAAATATACTTTTGATCACAGATTTACATAAAACTTACACGGTCTAATGATGATGATAGTAGAAAACATCCCTTGAAATATTTCTGTCTGAAATGCCATATTTGATGAGAAATGAATAAACTAATTTTCCGATTGGAGTTTATCGCTCAGTGAGCGTTTTATTCATTTGTTGAACCTATATGATTTCATGCAAATGTGTAATCGGTTTTTCACTGTTTTCTCGTGACCCAGATGGCCGATCGATCTCAAACTTCTACAGGTTTGTCAGTTTATGTACATGGTGGATTGCATAAAGTGCTTACACTGCCAGCAACTGCTTTGTCAGCAAAAACCAATTCTGTAATGTTCCTTTAAAGCACAGCTAAAATGAAAATGCACGCAAGCGTCCTCCAAATAAGTATGCACGCTGTACACTACTGACCTCGGCTAAATTTTAGTGGCAAAGTGGAACTGTAGAGAAAGAACCGTGTAGATTTGAAGATTTGCATGTTTAGATGTATCTATTATTTTTATTAAGGGGTTTTGAAGTGGCACCATTGTAAATACGTCTGCATCTCTACAATCCATATCTCTCTCACTTTAATTGACAATTTCCACATGTGTCCGAAATAGTCCATGGAATTTGTTTTATATGATCAGTTTTTGACAGTGAATGATTGCTCAATCATTTTTACCCAATTACACATGAAAAAAAAAGACAGTCTAATGTGGGTGACCCCAAAAATCTGTATGCATATTAATTAAGGTGACATTGTAAACAAGCGAGGGAGATGGAGGGACAAATCAAGGCCTTGACAAAATGGATTTGCGTGGGTTCTGAAATCATGCCTGGAGACAGCCTCTCTGAAACAAACAAAGCTGTCAATACAATTAAGAAACACCAACAATAGAGACGTCAACCCTATTCATTGACGCTCAACGTAAACAAGTTAACGAGGCGCAGTGAAACATTGATTAGATGATCTTTTTTCTTCTTGTTTACAAGATTAGTTAATCACGCTGTTAATTACTTTTTTTTTAACGAACCCAGTACATCAAGGCTTTGAACATTTGTTTGAAACACGCAAAACAACAGATGCCATTGTTCGTCTTTACTGTCACAATAACAGATGGAAACAGGCCAATTGATTGTTGTGTACGCATCTTGTCCACATTGATTTTTTTAATGAAATGCCAATCTTTACATTCCCTGTAACTTTCACTTAGAGCTTATTCTTGAACCTGATTGGGCAACTACCAAGGCCCAATTTCAAGCGCTGCTAAAGCACAAAAAGTAGCTAAGCAAAACAAAATACTGCTTACCAGAGTAAGTATACCAGCCAAAATAGCATGTCACATGTTCCATCTATGACTGGTATCCTGCTTTCTTTTGCCTAGCAGAAATTCATTAAGCAATAATTTCTGCTTCAGCAGCTCTATAAAATTGGACCCAGATTTTAAGAAGATCCAGAAAATAATTTTCCCAACCACTAAGCTTCATTTATCCAAGTTGAAAGTTTAATTACGGCTTTAATCAGGCCGGGTAATCAACCAACACCAGTACAATTATTATCTTTGAATCCAAAATATTTACAGGGGAAACTTTGATTTCATACATGCCTGGAAACACGTGCTTTTGAACTTTTTGTTGCCGTGGGTAGCAAAAACCTTATCTATAAGTTTTTGGACAATAATTCCTGCAATATATTTCAGATTGAACCAGAGGAATACAAAGGATTCATTTCACATTGTCAGTAAGGCCTGCCATAGCTGTTTTTAAGATGTAAGTTTTCTTGTACGTTGTGCTGAGATAATTGTATGTTGCGCACTTTAAAGAATAAATGATTAGACTTTTAGATTAGATTAGATTAGATTAGATTAGATTAGATTAGTTTAGATTAGATTATACTAGATAAGATTAGATTATACTAGATTAGATTAGATTAGCTTAGCTTATTTACACAACCGCTTGAAGAACACAACTCTCAAGATACTACCCAAAAGAGAAAATAAAATCCATAAAAGAGTTACCTCCAATCCCATGGGAGAACCACTCAGTCATTATAATTGTTTGTCTAATTCCACACTTTCAATGAAGTGCATGAAAGAAAGAAAAACAACTGTAAACAGAGAGACCCAGTTTCATCAAATTCCCTCTACTTAATCTTATGGACACCTACTTTGGAAGGAAGAGTCACGACCTTGGATGTTACCTCTGCCATAGCTAGGTCAACGGGGGTCAACAGGGTCATTTGTTTGCAGCCTGGATGGGGACCTGTTCCCCCGGATGGGGACCTGTTCCCGGATATAGACCTTTCTTTTGTTTACAAACATTGACCACCATTTTGTGCAGGTGGCCTTGAGTATCACTGGGTTGGCACATAGTTGCCATTTTCAGTAAAACATTTCAAATTTGTTTTTACAAATAATATGATTCTCATAACTATCTGACCCTCTGTTTAGTAAATAAAACCCTATTTTAAAATGTTTTGGGTACAGTTTCGTAAAACATGTTATGCGTAAGAAAAAGCAACACAGATGTATCTTTTTGTGATTAACACCAACATGGAGCTGCTAGATACACAGCACCAGCAATCACTACCACCGTGACAGAACTTGCCAAAAGTACCAAAGGTCAAAATGTGGCTAACAAGATAAGGAATTAAAATAGCATTACTTGAGACTTGGTTTAGTGTTTATTTTATTTCTTCATTTTCACTTTCCCAGGGTTTTCTAGTGTCTGTGGTCTTATGGTGGATCATGGCCAGGTTAGATAAGAGCTTTAGGTTTGATCTCGATGAGACCATCATCACAAGGGTAGCCCAGAAACGGAGAAACGGGTTTTTTATTGGATAATTCTGCGACTGTAACTTTATAATGGAGGCAGCATTGCTTGCAATTGTGTGCCAGTCGTGTGCCCGCATGGTGTTTCTATCAGACAAGCCTAAGTACTTTCACAGAACGCACATATAAAATTAATGGACTATTTTTCTGAGTGATTCTGCAGAAACAGGCGTCCTGTAGTGAAGAATGCAAGCCAGCATGTGTACACTTCCCAGTGGAGGTCTCTCAAAGCAAAGAATTTTGAAATTTTAGCAAAATGCGACGACGCATTAAATGGAATCGAATTTAGCGCCACTTCGGAGTGGGGGGGGGGGCTGGGAATGATTTTATTGATGGATCAATCACAATTATTCAGAGAGTCAGATAGTTCAATTGTTGTATCTGTAAAGGTTGGATGCCAGGCATTAGTTGAAATACCATCGGATTACATAAGTCATTATTCAGAATTACCGGGCCGGGTGGACCATAAAATTGCTCACATATTTTTTTCAGAATGTACTGGTACATACATACGCTTCCTGTTACAATCATTGCACTTTAATATGGCTTGGGGCATTCAAGGAAAACTCAAGTTGGATTTCAACAATTTGTTGTGTTTCAAATACTTGGAATACTGTAGCTTGCTGAGGGGGAATAAACTTCGGCCTAGAAATTTTGCTATTTCGTCGAGAAGGACAAAGCTTCAAGTTGTTGGTTGGTGAAAACAATGATTAAATCTAAACAACTTAAAGTACAGGATTAAGTAATTCTTTTTAAAAATCTGCTACATTCCTATCTGAAAACTCACTGACAATAAAATTCATACCAGTACCGATTCCTCCAGAGAAATAGTTCAGTCTAAAAATCAACAAAATAAGAAAACAGCATTTGAGGACCCCCAAAAATTGCCATTGCTTATTTTGATTGTTGAAATCAAAATTAAGAACATACATGAGCGTGCACAAAACTACTGACAGAAACATAAACATTGTTTCCTCCATTTCACCTAAAACGAGACTCCCTAATTTATAGGACATTTTCAAGGGATGGTTGGGTAGTATGTAAAAAAAAATGGGAAAATTAGAAACAAAACCAATTATTTAGGTTCCAGTTGAGGTCTTTATATTGTTGATCAAAATTCCTTTCAAGTGATCAAACCCATAAGTTCATTCACCCACACAAGCTAAGCTCATCAAGACAGCAGAAAAGCACCACTCCTCCAGATAAGAGAAATGTTCACGTTTAATATACTGGCTCAGTTGGTAGAGCGCCGGTACGTTAATCCGGAGGTCGTTGGTTCAAATCCCGCTCTAGTCAATTTTTCTTTGTTCAACCCCAAACAATTTGAAATTTTACCCAGTCAGTTTCCCTTGTTGTTCATTACTTGACAGTTTAATATACTATGAGAAAGTAGCATTTGAAGATCCCCAAATCAACATTGCTTATTTTGATTGTTGCAATCGAAAATAAGAATGCAAGTAAAATGAAACATCAATTTTTGTTTTTCCTCGGTGACCACACAAACGAGACCACCTAATTTGACAGTCATTTTTCACAGGTTGGTTGGGTAGTATGTTAGATAGGGTGAAAATCAGAGGACGGACAAAAAAACAACGATGTATGCCCCCGTTAAGGTCTTCAGAGATTATAATAAAGATTTCCTTTTAAGCGATCCAACAAGTTCTTTCACCCATGTCCCGCACAACAAGGGTTTGGTAAAACCAGAGGCTGGGTTGGCACTTTGCCAAATGAAGCCAGTTATTGATTTGCTGAAATATTGAAAAGTTGTTAACAGTTGTGGGGTGGGTGGGGGGGGGGGGTTGAAGAAAAAGTGGACTGTATTGATTTACAGCACTTAATCAGTGATGCTGTAATTTGGGCTGGGTAAATGCATTGGGACCGCATACCGATTATCATTAGCGATAGCTGCAATTTAGGCTGAGTGTAAGCATTGGGACTGCATATTGATTTCACATCAAAAGCCTGTAATAGACTGTGTGAATACAACTCAATAAATCAAGTTATATCAAACTAAATAAATCTTTATTGAACAATAATTTGGTTCTGGAGGGTGTGTATTATAAGCACTGATACTGTTCTCTATTACTTTAAAACTGACAAATTTAGTGAAAAAATTCCTTTCTATTAATAAAAATATAGATAAATGGTACTTTTCATCAACTGCATTGTTCAGTTTCCTCTCAACCAATTGCACCAGTATCACGAGCAAAGAAAATAAATAATACCCTGTATTATCATATGTTATTCCTAGTTTCCTAAAAACGATATATATCCGCGTTTCCATATGACTTCCATACGACTACAAAAAATGTACGTCATTGGAAATTTGTATTATCTACCTGTGTATATTATTTTCTATTGTATATTGTTCATATGCTCTATGTAAATGTAATGCCGACTAACTGAATTTCCAAATGGACCAATCAAATTAATCTGAATCTGAATCTGAATCTGAATTCAAATAGGTTTACTTGTAAAGGTCCTGTATTGTATGTCACTTCAAAATCTAACCATGTTATTTAATTACTTTTACTTCCCTACACATAATTATCTGTTAAGATAGACCAAATTTTGCCTTTGCTGCGAGAGCGCTTTTTGATTTATCTATAAGCCATTTAAATCAAATCAAATCTATCTCTGTGGAGCACTATTGCTCCTCATTTCTTTGCTCTACTTAGGTCTTAGATGAATCACGATATAAGTGAGGGTTTCAAGAGATGAGGTGCAAAATGGTTTTAAGAAATTTATTAATTAAAGTATTTCTTGAGTAAGGGATCAAGACAAATTATATGCATCACATAAATACAAAGGTGCTAAACATTCTAAGATCCTTTTAATTTGTTAATTACTCCAGTATCCGGTAAACATGATCTCGTTAGCGAATGACAAACATGCAAATGAGATTGTCCACTTGACTTGCCGTTTCAAATCCCGGCATGTCTGGCAACACTTTCTGCTCGGTTTCGCCGCCACACCTCGCGGGGCTAACACCATTAGTGTGAAAATGGTTGTGTAAGCGGAGTACCGGGGAGATGCGATTTGCCGTCGCCAGACCCATGGCGGTCCCATTGCCACCGCGCTTCATTAGCACCGCGCCACCACAGAATGTCCCCGCGTCAGAGTCATCGCCGGATCGCAAAGGCCCCCCTTGTAATTATACGCAGTTTTTTTTCTTCTTGTAAACCCCAAAGTGCGACTCCGTTGAAACAAGTGAGGTGACGAGGCTCACACTTAAGCCCGGGTGATTATAGTTGAAAAGCCCGGCCGGAGGCGTCCCCCGGTAGGAAATGTGGTTAATAACCACGCGCCGAATGACGGTGAGGTTTGAAGAACGCATGCCAAATACGGTTACGCTGCTCCCGACTGTCGCTGCTTTACAAATGCTAAAGCCTCGATAAACAAACTGGCTGCAGTCATGCGTGCTGTCTGGAAGAGGCCATACAGTCAAAAAGCGCTGACAGCCCCACCCCCCCCCCCCCCCCATCGCTGTTCATTCAACTCTCCCTCATCTAACATAGCAGTGACAAAAACAAGCGCCTCCTGGAGTTAAAGAAAGTCTCAAATCCCATAAATCAGGCCCACACCAGTCTCCTTCCAACAATATTTGTCACCAACAGAAAGAGGGTCTTAATGCCATAGAAAGGTTGAGCAATTTTTAGGGTAAGAATGTATCAAGTGTAGAAGCTCAATCTGATCTGATATCCTTTCTAAACCCCGGCGTGAGATGATGAAGCTCGCTGCTCGATTTAAGGAGACTTAGAGAAGGATCAAATGTGTAGAACATTCCCTGATGAACTCGATTTCAACTTCGATGAAAACACTTTAAAAAAAAAAAAAAAAAAAACCTTCAGAGCGTTTCCATACAGTAGGGATATAAAGGCATACTATTTTCAAACAGTATTTTTACTCATGTTCCACAATGTAAACGAGCCATTGTGACTAGGGCTACACCATGGCAACGAATCGATGGAGGTAATAACAATTTACATTGTGCATTACTTTGTGAATAAATATAATGTCCATGTCAATTACAGTAATGTAAACGATACAGCTAATATTATGTCAGCGTTCTCCCCGGGCACAAGGTAGCGAATCGGGCCCAATACCCCCCCCCCCCCCAACCAACACTACCCAAAAAGGTTAATTATGTCAATAGTGTACAAATATTAATAATAATTTCACTAATTTTTTTGAGATTCATGATAAAATTCACAGACATCATTACACAGAACCATTCAAAATGCTCCAGCTTGCAGAGTAGATATTTTTTTAAACCAATCATTCACATCCAGTGAAAAATATTCCAAGACCCTCGTTTAAATTATGAAAATGGATGTCAGTAAGAAAAGATCCTTGCCAGAAATCTGCCATGGTTTATGAACCTGATCAAGAATTTGTTTGTTTTTTTCCCCCTCAAGAACAAACAAAATACACACCTTCAAAAACAATCTGGTATTAATATAGTTAATGATTAGAAAGACGGTTCACAAATTCAAGGTCCGTGTCAACAAGAGTCACTCTTTAAAAAAAATAATAAAAAATAGAAACCATTAATTTGTCTACGAAGGATGAAGCCTCAACATTGCAGGAGGACATGAGTCAAAACTGTACCAGCCAAGAGGACAACACATCGATCACATTGATTCCTTGATTTGACCAAATATGAAGGAGAAGAAAAAACAGAGAAAAAAGAGGCACTTCCAAGAAATTCCTAGCAAACACCTGCGACGAGGGCAGTGTTGACGCTGTGGTAAATGAGGCCCCCCCCCCCCCTCACTCAATCCAGTACATTTCCGTTTGGGGGTCTCCAGACCGTAGTACAAGCTACCATTCATCCCCCCATTGATCAATCAATACAGGGTGTATCCAGGCATCAATGATACACCCAGAGGGGGAAGTCTGCAGGCACCCACGCTGCTGTATCAAACAGCAGTGGGGCAAGGCACTCCCTCCCTCCCTCTCCCTCTCCCTCTCTCTCTTGACTTGCCCCCAGGCCAGGCTTTACCTTGTGCCAGGAGTAGCTCAGGCAAAGTCAAAATGGAGAAAATTGGGTAAAGTACATTGACTCCTTTCTGGATTGACGCACACATCCGAGTACATGGGAAGGAGGTAGGGAGGGGGGGGGGTTGCAAATAAAGACCTAGATGTCAGCCAATTTGCATCTATTGATTTCCCGTTGAGGTTGTCTGGTGGTGGCCACTGACGTGAGTGGGTGAGCTTGACTTTGGCCTTGTGTGTGTTGTGCGAACGCTGACACGCACTTTACACATTTGTTATTCTTGCATGCATAATCCTATCTGGATGAACCTTTAGGCATCTTGTTCTACCTGATCGGACATTTTTTAGGGGGTCCGGCAGTGCCTCCCCTCCCTCCGACCCTCCGACCCTGCCCTCACTCCCTGCCTCGCATCCTCCCCGCACAAAGACAAATAAATTCAATTAATGAGCTTGATTTTCTTTTTAAAAAAATGAACAGCCATACCGACTTATAATTTGATAGAATGGCAAAGACTGTCCCGTCCGTGAAATCATCAGAGCGATTTGTCATTACGAACACTTAACAACATCAAATAGTACAGCTCCCATTGAGTCTCGAGTTGGATAACAGGCCTTCATGGGTGGAGCATTCATACATGATCTCACTCGAGTTTCTATCAATCAATGTGCAGCACACGACGCCCAACTTTAGTTTGTCTTAGAAAGGGTCTGCTACGGCTCCCCCGTAAAAGTGGATACATTGACATTTCGAGAGACTCCCATTAGTTTCGGTTCGTGGTGATGACTTTGACCTTGGGAGGAAGAGACGACAACGATAGCAACGATAGTAAGAGCTAAATGATACCATCAATCAATCACTGAGAGGAGTTCTTACAGCTTCTAATGTTTGATACCGCCATCTTCTCTGAAATCTCCGTGAATTTTACGCTCATGGTCCCTTCATCTTCAGTTCCAATACGATGCGTCGGAAAATGTCAACAGAAACAACGACTTTGAACAGTGCTTGCCTTTTCTGGGGATATTTTTAACACTCTTTGCAAAGAGAAATAGAAGTAGCTGATGCAAACTGCTTACCGACCAAAATGACCGGTGGTATGAATGCTAAAGTGATTCCTAACCATCAGAGCAGTCTTGATCAAAGGCTTTTTCAAAAGTCTACATGAGACAAACATATAGACCTTTCTTTTGTTTATAAACATTGACGACAATTTTGTATGGAAGGCCTTGAGTAGCTAAAAAACACTGGCTTGGCAGAAAATTGCAATTTTTAGCAAAACATTACAACTTTTTTATGAAGTGTAAGTTTACCTTTTGTTTTTGGATAATCAAATTTATTTATCAGTAACATGGGTATTAAATTGATAGCAACATTGGTCAAATAAGAAATTGTTGTATTTTTTTTGCAGTGAATGCCACCCACAAGGTTAGCAAAACTCGCGGCTATGACGTTGCAAAAGAAAGGTCTATAGAATTTGATTCACACTGGCCTCTCGTCACCGGGCACGCTCGGTAGACGATAAGACATCTGCTCCAGAATTGTAAGGGTTGTGGGTTCGAATCCCACCCGAGTACTATGCCCATGGATTTTCATTTATTTTTTTCTTCTGGAGGACCCAGAAGGCACCCGAGTATACAGCACCCTTGACGAGCGTCGGTGTATGGTGAATAACCCAAAATCATGCAGAATTAGACAGCTAATGAGAGAGTTTCGGATGTTAGATGTTGCTGCCGATGTTGTACACCCTTCGCTTCAATCTACAATCTACTTTATGGAATCCTCGTCAACCTGACTAATTGATTAAGTGGTGGAAGCTCCCAAAAGCCGGCTTTCTCAGTCGCAGACTAAGTGATTGATGGTTACAAATTAAAAATAAGCAATCTTAAATTTTAATAGAATAGGAGTCGAAAAGCACAGAATATAAAGTGATCATCACACATCACACATCACGTAGGGTACACCAAATAACACTGTTCCTTATCATATATACAGTTATCAATTAGCCTCAAGGGAAACTGACTGGGTAAATTGAAATTGAAAGTCACATCCCCTTAAGGTGATCCCTCTGCTGCCGCTTCCAAGGTTGCATCGTAAACTTGGGTGTGATCCCTGGCTTACACAGCGGTTACAGGTTGAATGGCTTCTGACTGGCACCCCCGAACAAAGACATTGACAAAATAGGGAGACCGCCAACATAGAGCTAGATAGCTCAGTTGGTAGACCACCGGCACGTCAATCAGGAGGTTGTGAGCTCAAATCCCACTCTTGTCAATTTCACTTTGTTCAACCCCAAATTCAAAAAAACAAATTGACCCAGTCATTTTCCCTTGTGGTTATTTATTTGCTTCTAATTATGAGCATGTTTTACGGTATTTGAGACTTTTTAACATAGACCAATGCAACTCATGCATAAATTTGAAAAATGTTTGGGAACCCACATACAAGTTTCACTTGAAGGAAACAAAGTGGCATACTTTAAAACATACATACATGAAAGAACAAACCTGTGAAATTTTAAGCCCAATCAGTCATTGTACTCACAAGAAAATAGTGGAAAAGAACCTAAATGTGTTCACGGTTTTCAAACCAATAACTATCAACTAATAAACCACAAGGGAAACTGACTGGGTAAACTTTACTTAATTTGGGGTTGAACAAAGAAAAAGTGACTAGAGCGAGATTTGGTGGAGCTCTGGCACGTTAATCCGGAGGTCGTAGTTTCAAATCCCGCTTTTGTCAATTTGTCTTTGTTCAACCCCAAATTAAACTTAGAAGCTTTAAGGGTTAACTCACCACACTGAGGGGGCTTGGAACTCCAGAGTCAAAACTAATCATGGAATCTTCACCATCAATCGATACATTGGTGCTGTCGGACACCAGTGATCCTACCAGGGGAGCAGCTAACAAATCACCCTTCAGTTTCTTGTCAGTATCTTTCTTCTAAGGAATAACATTGAGAAATAGGAAGTAATTATTGAATTTTGTTTGAAAAATAGCTTGCAGTTTGTTTTTTATATTTGCGCAATATTTGTATAAAATATGTTTTATTTGCAATATTTGTAATATATGGCTTGTCAAAAACAAACTTATTGTCCATCTTTATTCACTCCACAATATTTCTGATGTTAGATATTAATATTAGATAATATTCCTAGCCCGGGATGTCACCTTTGAAAGTGCAAGAATATCTCCTCTTTGCAAAGAGCATTTCCATTGAAAAAAAACTTATTAAGTCTATGGAAAACATTTGAAGGGGCACCAAGGCCAAGACTAGGGCAACAGTGGTCAAGACCAGGGCCCAATTTCATAGAGCTGCTTAAGCAGAAAAAAATGCTCAACAATATTTCTGCTACGCAAAAATCCACAGGATACCAGTCACAAACTGTACATGTGACATGGTATTTTGGCCGGTAACCTTATTCTGGTAAGCATAATTTTGTTGTGCTTAGCTGCTTTTTGTGCTTAAAATAGCTCTATGAAATTGGGCACTGGGCCCAAGTTCATAAAGCTGTTTAGCAGTAAGCAGATCTTTTGAGCTTACTACAGTAGAAAAAAACATGCATAAGCAAAAATGACAGCGCATATGTGCGTGTCCACAACGGATTTGAACTGTTGCATCACTCATCTGCTTACAAGAAAGGCTGGCAAGTTGGCATGTTTTGGGGGGTTTTTTGCTTATGGTTAGCAGTGTTTATGAAATAGATACTGTGCTGAGGGTCGCTCTGTAAGCAGAAAACATATGTTTACATGTTTTATGAAATTGGGCCCCGAGGCATCATCGGGCAGTGGAGGCCATGGCCTTTGTGGCCTCCAGGTTAATCCAGACCCATCACTCTATCACAAATTGTATTCAAACTTAAAATTCCTAGACCAAACCAAGAATTCCTAGCTTTATATTTTCATTTACACATTAATAATTTTATCAACGAATCAGGTGTACATACACCCTCCTTTTCAATTTATGACAAATGTTGACATCATCCTTTCAAAAATCTAACCCTATTTTTGACTGGACCCTTACTGGGAGTTCAGTCTCATTTTGGTGGCACATGAAGCTTTGAAAACATAAGAGTGTGATGAGACATTCAAACTGTAGTTGAAGCAGATAGATTGACCTACCAGTTCAGCGTATTTGTCCCTTTTTCTCTTGCGATCTTTTGCACGGTAGCGCTCTTCAGTTAACTTCTTCTCACGTTGTCGTTCGTGAACTTCAGAAAAAAGACAAAGAAACAACAGCAGAGATATTCTTAAGTTTCCATTATACACAAGACAACAATCAATTATATAAACTGCTCTCTACCAGATGGGATGATTGCAGCAGGGAGAAAGAATACAGTGCATAAAACACATCGGTATCAGGTAAAAAAATAATAATAACATTCTCTGACAACAAATTTATATCGAAACAAGTAACTTAAATAGCAAGTGTTTAAAACACTACGACCATCTCTTGGCATTTAGGAAATAAACCTTGTAAGTGACAATGAATAGCTACCTGGGGAACTATGGCAGTAAATATGATGTAACTCTTACATAAGAAAATGATGAAGTTTTGCCCTTGACTCAAAAAATGCGTGGAAGTCAATATATATACATTACAAAATGTGTAGTGCGTCCAATTCATTTTCAATGGTTTCGTTTCATGCTGTTGGTTCTTCTTAAATCAAAAGTACAACATTGGTAATAGACCCTTCCCATGAAATATGCAAATTGAACAAAATGAGTTGGCAAAATGAGTGAACATCGCGCCTTTTTGCATGGGACTGATGGCGGCGTGACGCACACGCGTCTGTGCGTCTGCCTTGTGCACAACTCTATGGCGTTTGCCAACCAGCAGCGTCTGTACGCATGCGTGAATGTAATTTACATATTTCATGGGAAGGGTCTATTGTCAAAGACCAGTATCTACACTTTGTGTGACCCAACCTACTTATGAAATTATAAACCTGTGAAAGTTTAAGCTCAATTGGTCACCAAAGACACAAGAAAATAGTGGGAAAGTTTGATGATTTCACTGTTTTCAAACATTGAGTTTTGTTTAGTAATTTTTAAAGCATTTCAATCGACAATATTTTTAGGGAACTTTTCCACCATGACCACCTTTATACCATGTAAGTTATGTGCAAATCTGAGAACATTTATTTGTTTCAATATTACCAATGTTGTGAACACCCTTTAAAGGCACAGTATACCCTTTAGTTTTTGAAACTAGTTGATTGCTTTAATCCTATATAAATGTAGATGTCTACAAAAGAACCAACCTGTGAAAATTTCATTTCAAAAGGTTGTAGCGTTTTTGAGATATCGCCAAAAATCTTGATTCTAAGAAGAATAATTTGAATGCACAATCTGAGAAACGTTTCACGCAGAAATGATTCTCAGACTGAAATGCTTTTGATCGAATCCCTCTCTCTAAAACCACATTCCTTTGAAGGAAACTGTTTCTCAAAATGTTACACATTGTGAACAGCTGCAGTGCTTCTTACCAAGTAAGTTTTTGTGGTCATTAATTTTCGGAGAAATTACCAAAGGTATACCCTCCCTTTAAAGGTATTGTACACTTTTGGTAACAGCTCAAAATCAGTGTCCACATTTTGTGTGATTAAACAGATGCATGAACAAACAAACCTGTGAAAGTTTGAGCTCAATTGGTCATCGAGGTCACAAGAAAATAGTGAAAAGAGATCTTATGTGTTTTCTGTTTTTTCAAATTATCGCGGGCGATAATTACTATTGTTTTACTCGTTTCTCAGAAGCGATAGCATTTTAGGCAGAAATATTTTAAGGAACCCTTTCTACCATTACTTACTTTAAATCATGTAAGTTATGTGTGAATCTGTGAAGATTTTGTTTTTCGATCTTACCAATAGTGTACAGGGCCTTTAAACTAGAGAACTGTATCCTCAAATAATTAAGTTTTACAACTTCCCTTTAACAGATTTCAGGATACGTATTTGGCTTGATAAAACTGGGCTCGATAAAACTGATAAAACTTTGTGATGGATGACTTAATTTTCAAAGTTGTTGGAGTCATACTTAATTTTTTTTCGCCCCCTGAAAAGAATTCTCAGGATTAAGACATTTGTTATTCGTTTTCCTTTTATGGGTGTGCACTGAATACAAGCACTTCAATGTGCAATAAATCTGAAACTTCCAAAGGAATTTCTCTGCGGGGAAATTTATGACGGCCGGGGGAAGGTCGTTTGGAAAGTGTGTCATATGATGAAACATTCGTGAGAAAAGCAGAGCAAACATTATTCTACTCTTAAAAGAAAAAAAGTTGTCAAGAAAGAAGAAAGAAAAAAAAAAGCAACGGATCGGAGCAATGATGGAGCACAAATGCTCTATTGACAACGCCAACTGGAGGATCTCCAACACTCGCACACAGAGATGATTTAATGGTGTGGAGTTTGGGGAAAAAGAGTCTACACGTTACATCTGTTCATTTTCCTGCCCGCCCATCTTGAGGTTTCTAAGATAAAATACACACGCGTGTGTGCGTGTGTGTGTGTGTGTGTGTGTGAAGATGGTTGATTAATAGGAGCATGTGTACACTACAAGTGCAATGTGTTCTTTCAAACAAGGGCTTGCATTATAATCCAAACTAGGGTTCAATGATTCAACCAAGCTTCTTCTGAAGTACATTTTTATGAAATTGCCGGAGAACAAACACTGAGGTTCTTGCTCTTTTATCCGAGATGTGGACAAGAAATGCCAACAATGTCTGTTATTTGCTGGATTGTTCAGTCCGCGTAAACCACTGCCAGCACTTTCAGAGGAAATCATGAAAGGCTCTTTTCATTGGGTAAAAACAAATTGTATTGACGTGACAATGCAGGATACAATGGGATGAAAATAATATTGACACTAATGACGGACTTATACATCAGGGCCAAATTTCATTGGGCTGCTTAAATGCAGAAGAAGTTGCTTAGCACAGCAAAATTTATGCTTACCAGAATAACATTACCAGCCAAGTTACCATGTCTCATGCAGCATCTGTGGCTGATACCCTACTCTTTTTTTTTTGCTTAGCAAAATGCTTTCTTTAGGAAATGAAATTGGGCCTAGGTTTCAAATTTCAAAATCTCCACTAGACCACAGGTCTTGCATTTCAGAGCTTTAATGGACCAGAAATAATTTTACAAGACCTACAAATATTTACATCCTTTTGTTCATATTTGCTTCTCTTTTAGGGAAGAAGTTTGTAGCTTAAAAGCTGAAATGTATGTTAGTTACATTTTTCAATTTGGGAAAACACTAGACTGCAGAACTTGTTTAGTTTTGCATTTACTGGCCAAAGGCTTCAAAAGACTGGACTCTGGCCAGTGGTCCTCTGGGTATTTCTAGCCCTGTACATAACGGTCAACAAAAGAAACAGTACACTCACTTTCAAGTACTAATTGATCAACAACTTGACTACATAGACAAAAAAGGTGCTTATTTAAAACAGCTGTAAGAATGGTGACAGTGACCTAGGACTTAAAGTAGTAAACCAAACAAATATTTTCATTCAAGGAAATTAAAAAAAACTTTGGGTTGAACAAAGAAAAATTGACTGGAACGAGACTTGAACCTGCGTCCTCTGGTTCAACGTGCCGGTCATTCTACCAACTGAGTCCCTAGTGGTTTATCACTTCAAAACCATGTTTCTGCAAGGAATTTTGTTGTTTCCTTTTACTTTGCATAGTGAAAACATGATCGGAAGAGATTTGTGGTAACACCGTGTGAACATTCTTTCAAGAGGTGTGGTGGCTCTGAACGCACGCTTTCTCCACCACAAATTACAAAACTGCGTTTAGGGAAGTGCCACCTTGTAAGTGGATAACATTACACGGGGAAAAATATTTGCGTCATGACTCAAATCTAATATAAATTCACCTCCATGGACCCTATTGCTTTCTGTTTTACAATCTAGTCCAGTTTCAGAGGAATTTCAACCAATCCCTTCCCTTAAAAGAGAGGGAGAAAAAAAGCCAGAGAACGAATATTTTCAGTAAAAAAAATCAACAACAAAAACACAGTTGACAAGATAGGGTGACACTGGTAAAATAAGTGTGGGGGGGGAGAGAACACCAAGATGGCATCAATCATGGGGCGATTGGGGAATAAGTGCTGAGTAGAGAAGTTTTTTCAATCCTTACATTTCTGTTCAATCTCCTCGTTGTCCAGGAGGAGAGAGACGACTTCCTTGGGTTTGAGTTGCTCCGGTTTGAACTGTCCCCCGGTGATGACCATGCGCTGGATCTGTGAGCAATTTAAAGACGAGAAGTAAATCATCTTGTTATCAAATAATAATAACAATAATATCTATTAAAAGACTCCTGGTGATCAGGAACATACACTGCTCATGCCGGTCAAAAGGAACAAAATTGCTCAAATTTTTAACGTCAAATGCATGTGTCTATCGCAAGAAGAATTTTTTTTTTTTACAACTACCAATATGCTTTTTACAACTGTGTTTGATGAAACACATCAAGGCCTAATTTCAAAATATTGCTTATCAATTTTCTTCTAAGCAGAAATGAGCAGGATACCAGTCACAAAAATTGCACATGTGACCAAATTTCACAAAGTAAAACAAATAATTAACAAATAAAATAAAATAAGCAGACATAAAAATTACTGCAACATGTACACTGTACATGTCATGTGTAATATTTTTGCATTCAGATTTTCAGAAGATTTTTTTTTTTTAAATCAAGAAAAAAAAACACCCAAAAACTTTAAAACAGCACATGGTGCAAGTGGACACTTCAAATGGATTGTGTACAAACAAATTCCTAAGTTCCCACGAAATACAAGCACAGCAGCCAACATTTGCATCTTGCAATCAGGGAGATTGCGCACAACAATCGGGGAGATATTTGGAATCACATTCAACATAGAAGAGAAAAAGTTTCCACAATCAGGGACGTTTTCAAACTTGTTCATCAGAACATGAAAAGATTGGTTTAATTTCTGGGAACCTTCTACAGAATCGAGTTGGCAGCTCTGTACAAGTTTTCACCACAACTATAAATGAAAACAAAATTTTGGATGTGTAATGATTCTCTTCCCCCCCTCACAGGCATCGAATTTCGCCAATTGCTGTGGTGCCCTTATAAACCTTCAATACAAATTCGAATTTTTCCTCATTGGGTGCCCTTCATTTTGGGGAAATTGCTGTGCCCTTTTGAAAACAAAATTTGAGGTATACCCTCAAACAGGCAGATTTGAAGTGACTGACTTTCTTCATCATGTGCGATTCCCAAGCTTCTCATAAAACACAAAGGCATTTACAGACTAAAAATGTGGCTATTGTGGGGAGGGGGGAGGTATTTTTTTTTGTCCTTTGGGATGGAGTCTCTTACTGGGGTTGAAACTTGAGTCCATTTAGTTCTATTTCCGTAGCATGATTTTGAACAACAGTCCTTTAAAAAAAGAAAAAATTAAGCAGAATGTGCACATCTATCTGTAGGGAAATGGAGACACTTAGGGATAACATATGGCTGTAATGAAGCAGAATTTGTGCAAAGTTGCTTTATGAAATAGCCAGATGTGTCTTCAGTTTATAACTCTCAATGCGCGATATCACATTGCGATTTGTATCCAAGCTGTGGAAGTAATACCAGTTGTTCTTTTTAATGTAATCGTTTATCCATCTGATCGTGATTTCTGCCTTGGAAGAAACCCTACAACAAAAAGTCACCTGTACCAATCTGGCAACTCAATCCTTTCTTATTTCCATTCATGAAAATATTGTAATGTGTTTATAATGAATGTGATTAACGCATCGGGGATAAAGAATAATAATTTGGTTTTACCACACGTCGATGTGCGATGCGCACTGTACAATAAGCGCTTTTCTGAATCATGTGGGTGGGATTTCGAACCCATGACCCCCCAAATTCTACCAAAGATCTGAGGCAATATGTAGGCCTAACAGGCAGTTGAAGCCAGTGGCTGTATGTCATCCCACAACTATCACAAAATACACGTTCACCAACTAAACCATGTAAAACAGGCTCGCCTAAACACAGCATTTCGATATAAGTTTCGGCTACAGAAGCCATTAAACTTTTAAAATACAATTCCACAGATTATTAGTATGTAAATGGGAACCCTACTTCAATGCTGAAGTCATACTGGTTGAATTTGATCAAATAAGCTTGAATTCTGGCTTCTACAAGTTTGAAAACCGCTTATTTTACTTCCCTCAATTTTGTTCTTCCAGTGTGCTAGGAAACACATTAGGCACTTGATCAATATGCACATTAGGCCTTCGATGTTTACCAAGCTCTGTGCATAATGACTATAAAATAAAACATGCATAACTATTATATTTTTTAATAGATGTTGCACGGGGGATAAAGAATAACATTTGGTTTTACCCTTTCACCAACGTGTCATATACCTGTGGATTTTTTCGGATAATACATGTTGGTGCTATCCCATCCAGTGACGTTGTATCTGTTGACTGTTTGTAATTTGAAAAATGTATTTGTGACAATACAATTCCAAATGTTGTAACTGTGCTGGACTATTTCCACTTGTGTTATTTTAACGGGGAAGTGGTGGGGAAATAGTTCAACCAAAATGTGTAGACCTTTCGATCATGTGGATCGGTGGTGAACGGGGTTTTTCGAGATAAAGGATATTTTTGCTGATCCTTCGTGGAAGTACTGAGTATACAGTGCTTTACACACATCGGTGAAAAGGTAAAACCAAATAATATTTTTATATTTTTGTTGTTAGACTTCCAACATGTTTTTTTTTTTTTCCATTCTGTCAAATTAAACTTTTTCAATAATGGGGTACGAATGATAATAATAATAATAATAATGGCTTCTTATATAGCACTCATATCCGTCACTCAGTGACGCTCAAGGCGCTTCAACAGTCAGTATTTTCCTACAAGGTATATATGTGGAGCTACTTTTTGAAGTTTGAGACCTATTCCTTTACATAGCACATTGTAATGGTATACACGGTGCTGTGGCGCAATATGCTGCCAATCAAACCAGGAACACCGGGGCGAACCCCTTCTCTTTTTTGATAAGTGCACTGGGTTCTTTTACGTGCATTACACAACACACGGGACCAACGGCTTTACGTCCCATCCGAAGGTCGCAGCAATAATGGTTAAGTGTCTTGCTTAAGGACACAAGTGTCACGACTGGGACTCGAACCCACACTCTGCTGAACAGAAACACCAGAGCTCGAGTCCGGTGCTCTTATCCGTTCGGCCACGACACGCCACATGGCAGATGGCAGAAAAATGTTCACACTTGGTTTTCTTGAAACACTAATTGCTACATTCTTTCGCCTGTCACAACTGTATCTTTAAAACTTCACAATTATTCCACACTGCTATTATGTTTTTTTTTCTAGTCGCTGTCCTGTTTGTATTCTGTTGAATTGTGTTTTGCAAGTTATGAAACCTCTCCTCTTCATACTAATTTAACCCTCCTACTCTCAGTGACTCTTGGCAACATTTTCCATTGAGTTGACCAATCATTTGAAACCATTCGACTGCCAAGGTTGTGTACGGTGGCACAACTGTGCACAGAACTAACTGTGTACTGTGTACATGCATTCCCTCACGGTATCATATTGCAGGCTGGCATAGTTTATCTATCATTCAAAACCACAGTGAATGGTACTGAATGGTCAGACCGCAAGAGGGTTAAAGCATTGTCTGGCCGGGTCTTTCATAATAAATACTAAAACTTAAAAGTATAACCAAGAACAAGATTTGATTTGTGTCTACAATGGGAATGCAGGTTGAAATAATTGGAGGCGCCATTGCCCCGGTGAACTTGAATGTGAAAAGTCAATGACTCCCCTACCTTTAAAACATACTAACAATATCCCACAGGCTTCCAACACGAAGTATATTTCTTTCATTCTAGTGTTTCAGAACACAGCTATTCAGACCATCTACCACAGAAGGTGAAAACCACATCATTATGTACGAGAAAGACCAGGAGCGCGATATACACACTGCCCCCCCCATCCCATCCCCCCAATTGGACTTGTTCTTCTGTGATTTTCTTCAGACCATAGCAGTCTGAGCCCCAAGACCAACACCCCAAGGCAAAGGTTTGTCCTTAAGTCGCTTTTTTTTCTATATGTAGTATTGGCCATGATGTCCAAGGGCCTGTTGTGAATCCAAACATGTCACCTGGAAACGGACAACTGCCTAATCTTATTTCAGGAAGTCTTGACATGCCCTTCGCCCCCTTGAGGCAGAGAGATGTAGGGGGACAACCAAAGAGAGCGAGACAGGAGAGAGAGAGAGCGAAGGCATACAGATGACGCCCCCCCCCCCAAAAAAAAAAGACAAAGCAAAAAGAAAAGCGGATGAACATGTAACCTGTCACCACTGTGGGTCAAAGGTTAATTGATTGAAAGACACCGGCTGCGTAAACAGAGACTTTGCTTAATCCTGCCTCCAATAAAGTATAAAATTTTATACCTGTTTGTTCTCCGATTGCCAGAGGATTTCCTTACTCTACGGTTTGAGGGGAATACCTGACCGGTGATGCCACCTCATATTGTCGTGGGCAGTTTGGGACTTCTCCAAACACAGAACGATTTTTTTTCCTTTTTTTTTACACATATATATATACATTTCGTTTTCATTTTTGCACTTAACGTTGGATTGAACTGCCATCCCTGCTTTTGGTAGTCTATATAAATTTGTCAAATAATTACAGAGCTATTCCCATATAACAGAAAGCTTGAGCTGTTTCGTGTTACATGCGGAGAAATTATTCCAGCTCGGGTGTCAATATAGAGTTTCTTATTGCTTTTATTCAGAGATAAAGGCACACTTTTAGATTGTGAAATATAAGAAACCACCACTCTCACCAATTTGGCCTGGAGATCTGCTAGAATATTTGCAAATCGAACACTTTGGATCTTAAAGACGCCAGTTCAAATTTTTGGCCCATTTGACCAAAACATTTAGATTTCAACTTTAAATAGCAATTTTTAATAGATTCCAGAAAGTTACAAACTTTTATATAAGGTATTGCACACAAGTCCGCCACTGATAAGTCAGGCTTAATTGTAAAACTAATAAAATTAATTATTACGTTATCTCTCGTCCATCAGCCAAATAATTTTGCAAGTTACATGTGTTTTATTCATTATGCATAGCATATGCAAAAGTTTTTGTATGGTTTTCGTTTGGAAACAGCATCATCTGTCAAAATTAGTTCAGCCAAAAAATTATTCACAAATTTCTTATGACTTTAAAAGAACAAAATTACATCTTACAATCATTTGCTTTTTTCATATCTTCCTAAAACTTAGATTTTTGTCATTTATAAGAATGAATTTCCATAGAACTGAACATTTACTTCTTATATTGATGACGAATTGATCATAAATAGGCACAAATATTTCAAAGTGAAAAACTACAACCAATAACTACTCCCTAGTTCACCAAACTTAGCCACTGGCACAATTAATATAAAAGACTGTCCTGAAGTGGCCATGGTTCTAATTATACCAGCTGATAACAGCAGTAATTCAAAACTACTGCTAAGAGCTTTGAAGCGATCCCCGTTAAATACTCATGCCCGCAACGCCAGGGCTTGTTGGCTGGTAGGTAGGCAATGTAACTTGCTAAGTAGACAATTCGTGTTAAGCAAGTTTAACGCAGAGATCCTTGACCCCATGGCCAGTGCACAGACGTTAACAAAAACCCTTCAAAGCCTCGGAGGCAGTGCCGCTAATACAATAATGGCTATGTGATAAGTTGAGCAACTTAGCGGGACGCTAAGTGGTACCTCTCCACTCCTTGGTTGAGATCCCAGTAGGGGAGGCACGGAGAAGGTGTTCATAAACCCACCGCTTAGATACACAAACGGAGACCACTGTTTATTCAGCAGCTTCAGAGTCCCCTTGGTTATAATTGCCGCTCGATAGAGTACGTGTCAGGAGCTGCAAACAGTTCCCATCAACAGACCTGACCGCTTCCTCCGACGGTAATTGTCTTCAGGTATGCACCTGGACAGCCTTCTGGCAGCGGGTGGGACGCCGGCCTTTTGGTTGATGTGCCTTCCAAAAGGCGGGATAATAGGTGTGAGGGTCCATCGTGGGGAGTGTGTGTCGGCAAACAACACAAAGAGCCCAAAGAGCCGGCCCCTTCTGTGTCTAATTGTCTACAGGTATACAGGTGGGCGAGTCTTCCAGCCAGGTCAAGCATGGAGAGCCACAACCTCCAACCCCAGATGGACTCTGACTGACTCTAGGCGTGAGGGGTCACAGCAGGGTGTCCCATTGTTGGGTAACTTGATGCCCGCTCAGCTGGTTCTGGTTTCATGATGGGTCACGTTTCCTCATGCAAACCAAAAATGAGAAAAATCTGGTTTCTGTTCCGGGGCCGAGTTTTTGCAGCTTTTTTCAAGAGTAATCTTGGACCAGGTAATGATATCAAAATAACAGCACTACTGTGTCCAAATTGTGTTACCTCCAGGGTATTGGTTGATTGTGGGAATTACAAAGTAATGGTTTCATATATGATTTGAGAGTTTCCAGGTGGGCCCTGCAAATATTTGACAATGATAGGTCGACAGAAGAAAACAATTTCTGAGGGGCGAGAGCACCAATGCTTTGAGTTCTTCAATGATGTTTACTTTGCATGGTGTGGATAAATAGAAAGGTAACTAACACCAGTAAACTTGCAAGTACAATTATGTGAACATCTCTTTCGGGAGGAGTGTTGGCTCTGAAAAGAGCCAGCAGTGGTATGGTCACATTGTTCTAACAGTGCACTTTGCTCGTCTTACTATTATTATTATATACTTCTGGTAATGAAAGAAAGGATGCCTCATAAGGGCACTTTAATCACTGTAGCTCGCAAGCCTGAGGAAACCTGTAAACAAAGGTTACTATGTGAACCAGAAACACCGCAGTTAACCCCTACTCTTCCATGCTAAGTGTTCTGGGTTCTTTTTACGTGCACTACCAATCCTAGTGCACGGGGCCTATGGCTAAATGTCCCATCCGAAGGACCTTTAGCAATTACGGTAATGTATCTTGCTGAAGGACACAGGTGCCACGACCAGGACTCGAACCCACACTCTGCTGATCCGAAACACCAGAGCTTGTGTCTCAACCGCTCAGCCCTGACAGACCACTTCATAGAATATATTGAAATGTCAAAACCATACCAAGGGCTCATCTCTCAGTCCAACAATCCCTCCAAAAGAGAACTACACATGGTTGTACCCACACGTTCACTAGTAATAGAGACTTTCTTTAAATTCTTGATGAAGACAACTTCTGTGAATTTGTTTTTGTTTTTCAGTAAACTGTGGGTTTTTTTCCTGTCAAATGTGTACCTTTCTAGCTTGTAAGTTTTCATGTTTAGGTACAGTCTTGATCCAACTGTCCGTGTATTTATGCTTGTTCTTGTTCTTTATTGTGTATTACTCCATTCAAGGCATCTCACCCAGGCTTCTAGAAGATGCCTCTGTACCCACATTATTTCCTCCTCTCACATCTTGCTGATAACTCCATTTACAGTGTACATGTATTTTCTGCTTGATTAACTTTTTACATAAATGTGAGTTTGAATTGAATTTAATTAAAGTGCAGCATACTTGTAATTATACTAACTCATGTCATTCTTCATTTGAAAGAGAAAGTAAACTGCGGTGTTGTCTTTTGTCCCACATTGATTATAATCCTTCACACTTCAAGAAATGATTCATAAAAAAAATTTTATGCCAAACACACACTGACAAAGTTTTAGTTTGCTATTAGAAGTTGCAATTCAAATTAAACTTGTACACATTACTGTTTCTGTAAAAAGATCTGATCTCTATTAGTGTAGACAAATTTACGGAAACTTTAGCAACGGCACAATGCTTCTAGGTTGTGAAGGAAGTTTTGAAAAGCTCTTTTTGGGCCATCTGGCCAAAAGGTCATGACTTGGACATGGTTTAAGATTCCCCGTTAACAGCCAAGACCATTTTTACACAAGCAGCCTCCAGAGTTAAACCAACCCCACAAGGTCCATGGAAAGAGCAATATGGCATAATTAACATGTGGATACTGCATACACTGTTAATGTCTTGTATGTACGTATGAATGTGAGTCGTTTACATTAATGTCTATGGGTTTTGAGGCATTGCATGGTGAGGTATCAATACATATTCGGTTTGCGGTAACACCATGTGTATAAATATCTACTTTGCTGTGTAGATTTTGTTCTTCAGAGAACTTGCCTTGCCATTTGTTCTACTACCGCGGAGTAGATTTTCGGAATTCGGGAGACTTCTCAGTTCTGGAAAGAACTGTCCTGCTTATTAACTACTACCTGGGCGGGGGGTAGGAAATCGGCCTGGACTACTACTTTAGCTTGTGGATCGGGGGACTTCTCGTAATTAACTGCACTGCCGCAGAGTGAGTTCTTTTTGGTCTCAACGTTTCTACTAGCTTGCTCTAGTCATACATGTAAGTGTGAATGTGAGTCGTTTACATGAACGCCTTAAAAGTAGGGTCATAGATTGGTAAGTACTCCAAAAAATGAATGACCATAAAAACTAACTTGGTGAGAAGCACCGCAGCTAATATTTCCCCCTAAAATATATTTGATTCTGAGAAACGATTTATGCGTAAATCATTTCTCAGATTTATGAGAGGTTTGTGGCAGGTCGCTTTGGCCAGAGATACGGTTGGTACCCAATGTCACCTCGCTAAACATGGATGGATTCATCGTTCTTGTGAAAATGCATAAATGTACCATGACAGTTTCAGTAAGTAGACACTGTATTCAGCTGAAGTTTTCACAGGTGGTTATTATTGTTTTCCTTTTCATAATTTTGCCTCGAAATAAGTAAAAACCAATCCATGACCCTACCTTTAGGCACAAATATTCAAAATGGAAACATGTTTTTGTAACAGTGGTCGTTTTCAGCAAACCAATACCTTCCTATATCTCATCATTTGATCATGGTTAAATTATACCTTACTTTCCCTCCCTCTAAATACCATTTAATACATTGCAATGACAAAATGGAGTCAGACCTGTCAGCCTTGATGGCAATCTTTAAACAGGGAAAAGGTAAATAAATACGCATACACCAAAAATATACAAACAACTTTATATCAATGATACGTTTGCATTAATTTTGCCTGTCCTTAAACTAATATCGGCAGTAAACATAAGTTTTTCTAACTGTCAATGAAACACGGTGAACCATTTTATAACACTGACAAAGAGCAAAGAACCTTAAAGAGACAGTTTATAACCAAGTACAATGATTCAGGATACAGTCAAAGACACTCTCAGGGAAAAACACCCAATCGTGTCCAATATAAACTTGAAGTAAAATTGAAGGGGTATAAAAGGGTTCGTGTGAGAGGCGTAACTTCGGTTGTCATATCCGAGTGTCTGTGGAATCTTTTGTTTGGGGGGGGGGGGGTGACTGTTTTTTAAGAGGTGGGGTGGGGGGCATCAAGACCAAGGTAAGAAAATTGAAGACCATGGCCTTGATGGCATCCAGGCCTCAAATAAGGCAAGGCTATAACAAATAAAATACCATCCATCAACAGTGTGAAACAAAAATGAACAAGTTCCACAGAGGCTTGATTGAGGGCGGTATTCATGAAGAAATTTTTTTTTTGTTATAATGTCTTGTCCTATTTGCTCTTTGCACGATCCAACCATTTGCGTGTAGAGCCTCGCATTGGGGAAGGCAATGAATAAAAGCATATTATAACTCTGTATTGTCATGGTAATTTACTAACACTTTCATCCAAACAGATACATAAATACAATACAAACGAAGCATGAAGTCGAGGCTCTACACGCACATGGGCGGATCCGTGCAAGTAGCGAATAAAGACCCTTTGCAAGAAGATACCCTCAACTAGTGCTGTCAAAATCGCTGTGCAAATGCAGCATGCATGTACTTTATTAAAATTGCTCGAATTTAGGGGGGAAAATTAACAAGACTGCAGAACTTGTAGTTCACAATTTTTACTACACCAGAATCTTTTTTATCAAAATGAGCGAAAAAAAATACCTCCAGTTTTGAATTGAACAAGCTCTATGAGAAGAGTTTTCTCATTTGTCTTATAAGTAAGTATACATTGATACTCAACACAATAGAAAGATATTTATAGACTAAAAGACAATAATTTGATTATAATTTTTGTTATTACACAGCGAGGTATTATTATTCAAATAAAAAAACACAAGATCGACAGACTTGTCCGGTCGTGAGTTGACTGGCCCGACACTAACATCACTGGCCTCGGGCCCGCTGCCGGGTGTGTTAATTTCAGGCCCTGAGAAAGGGTGCACTTGGCACCCCTCATGGACACACTGTAACTTTTGTGCGATATGAACACCACTAAAAATGGGTAACAAAAGTTTCTGAAGGGGAAATCCCCCAAGTCTTTATGAATGTTACAGGCCTGATACTTCATTGAGGCAACAAGGGTAATTGCCCCAATTGCCCCTGGTCATTGCCTTGGTGCCCCTTAAATGTTCCAGTCGAAAATTCCCGCCTGCAGATAATTAATATCAAGTAGTTCAGCACCCCCAAAAAAAAGATATTGACAAAATAGGGAAACCACCAACATAGGGCTAGATAGTTAAACCGGAAGTCGCAGGTTCAAATCCCGCTTTAGTCAATTATTCTTTGTTCAACCAAAAATTAAAGATAATTAATATCGCTTGCTGGGGGCAAACTGAAAGGGCAGTTGGATAAAGCAAACTGGTTCCTACCTCGCTTTTCTCCCTGGCTCGCTGCAGGATCTTCTCCTCGATGGTACCCTTGCATATTAGCCTGTACACGGTCACCTGTTTGGTCTGGCCGAGGCGGTGAGCCCTGTCCATGGCCTGTTGATCTACGGTCGGATTCCAGTCACTGTCGTAGAAGATGACCGTGTCGGCGGCGGTCAGATTGATCCCCAGACCCCCGGCCCTCGTACTCAACAGGAAGACAAAGATATCCGACCTGTTGGAGATGTGTCACACACAAAAGGGTTTTAGTTGTATTCATTTCCAACTCTTACGTACATTTCAATTTTTCTTGAAAAAAAAAACCCCAAACAAGTTCAGATAAAATTACATGGGATTACCAACTTTTTTTAACAGTATATATTGTACAGAGAAAGTAACTTTTCAAGACCAGGGTCCAATTTGATGGCTCTGCTTACTGCGAAATTTGCGCTTACAGCGACATGTAAAGCACATGAGCTGTAAGCGCAGAATTCCATGGTAAGCAGTGCCAGGAATATGGGCCCAGATTCCCTGAACCGGGCCTAGTCTCACAAAAGGCTGCTTAAAGACACTGGACACTATTGGTAATTGTCAACGACCAGTCTTCTCACTTGGTGTATCTCAACATATGCACAAAATAACAAACCTGTGAAAATTTGAACTCAATTGGTCTTCGAAGTTGGGAGATAATAATGGAAGAAAATACACCCTTGTCACACGAAGTTGGGTGCTTTCAGATGCTTGATTTCGAGACCTCACACCTTCAAATATTTTACTGAGAAATTACTTCTTTCTCAAAAACTACGTTACTTCAGAGGGAGCTGTTTCTCACAATGTTTTATACTATCAACAGCTCTCCATTGCTCGTTACCAAGTAAGTTTTTATGCTAACAATTATTTTGAGTAATTACCAATAGTGTCCAGTGCCTTTAAGCACAAAAAGTAGCCAAGCACAACAAAATTATGCTTACCAGAATTAGGGTACCTGCCAAAACACCATGTCACACGTACAATCTCTGACTGATATACCACTTATTTTTGCTTAGCAGAAAAGTGTTGAGCAATATTTCTCCGCTTAAGCAGCTCTGTAAAAATCAGGCCCGAGTCTTGATTCCTGCTATGTCCATACATTCTTACACTTCATGTACATTCTTAATGTACTATAACTCTTTAAATCCTCATCCAATTAAGTTTTTTTGTTGTGCATACCTGCTCTGGAAATCCGCAACCATATCTCTTCTGTCCGATATCTTGGATGAACCATCTAGTCTCATGTAGGTGTGTTTCCTATGCCACATGTACTCCTGTAAACAATTGGTGAGACATCGATAAAATAAGTCAAAAAATTTACATATCAGGTGATGGAGGCGCCCATGTTGGGTTTTTTTTTTTTTCGTGTGCTCCGCAAAAGGGAGTGATGAAAGAGTGACAGGCAGAAGGTTGTAAGCAATTAATGTGTGCAATTGTGTCTCAAGAAACTGAGTGTGAAATGTTGATCAGTTTCTCACCCATTTGTTGGTCATTGTGGGAAAAAGATAAATTCAGCATGGGAGTAGAAAAGAGTGACTTAAGAGTAAATCAAGGCACAAGCACAGTACAGTTGTGCAACATTGTTCGAAAAGTAGCCTTCCTATTGTCTCATCCATGCACCGGTTTGTGTTAAAGGTATTGTACACTTTTGGTAACAGCTCAAAATCAGTGTCCACATTTTGTGTTATTAAACATATGCATGAACAAACAAACCTGTGAAAGTTTGAGCTCAATTGGTCATCGAGGTCACGAGAAAATAGTGAAAAGAGATCTTATGTGTTTTCTGTTTTTTCAAATTATCGCGCGCGATAATTACTATTGTTTTACTCGTTTCTCAGAAACGATAGCATTTTAGGCAGAAATATTTTAAGGCACCCTTTCTACCATTACTTAATTTAAATCATGTAAGTTATGTGTGAATCTGTGAATATTGTGTTTTTCGATCTTATCAATAGTGTACAGGGCCTTTAAGCACTGTATTTTTTACTCAGTACTTTCCCCCAAGTCCTGTGGAAAATAATCCACAGGCATACTACTCGGTTGGGATTCGAACCCACGACCTTTGCCGTTCTAGCAGATGTCATACTCCTAGACCATCGAACTTGCCCAGGTAGCTAGAGGCAGTTCCAATCCTATAAATCAGCAGTGGGTACCGCAGTGATTTAATAGATGTTAAATTTGCATCCGGATAAAGAATATTGTTTGTATTTTACCCATACACGGAATAGAAATTCAAAAGGAAAGTTTTTTGGGGTTTCTTCCAAAACATCTAAGTAAGTCAGTTCTTCTTGAAATAATTGTGTACCGAGCGTTTTGTAAGAAGTTGTCAACTAAATTTCGGACTCTGTGCTCGGTTCATCTTAAGGAGGGGTTGAAATTCCACAACAAGATCTCAAGACTGCAGTAATTCCTCTGTCTTACCTCCAGGAGATCAATCATTCGAGTCATCTGAGAGTAGATGAGGACTCGATGTCCCTGCCTCTTGAGTCTCTTGAGTAACGCATCTAAGACGTACAACTTCCCTGAGTCTGTGACTAAATACTGCTTATCTGAAAGAGGTCCACATGTAATGTGTTACGCAAACATCGGACTTGCACTAAATGTTAAATTATCCTTTCACTCAGGTACCTGTGACGCATGGGATATGCACTACCTTCATCATGAATGTTCTGTCAGTAAAAAGTAGTAAAAAGGTATAAAGCCTGCGGACAACATCGATAATCGTCAAAGAACAGTATCCACACTTTATGTGACCCAACATATACATGAAACAAACAAACCTGTGAAAATTTACGATCAATCGGTCATCGGAGTCAAAAGAAAATAGTGAAAAGAAACCTTATGTGTTTTCACTGTTTTTAAACATCAAGTTTTGACTCACAAGATCAAAACTAATTGTTTCACTCATTTCTCAAAATTCTAGCATTTCAACCGAAAAAAATATTACAAGGGATGTTTTTCACGATGACCAGAGTCTGAAGAATTCAAATTTAAGCGGTAAACAGACGTTGTTCACATCAAACTCGCAAATGGCTCATTTCAAAGTAAAATAATACCCTGCACCACTCCAAGCTGCCCAAAAGTCAGAGGAACATTTGCAAGACACTTGTTCGAAAGATTGCGTGGGCTTATTATTTCCGTAAAATTTGAGCCCATTTCATTAATACAATCATAGAATAATGAAGATACTCGGAAGTAATAACACATGAGAGAACAATGTTTGATTCCAGTAACAGCTAATTGTCATGTCCATTAATCTTTCAGGTTAATGTCAAGACACTTTTGAAGGTTGGAACAAATGCTCCAATGATTTATAAGCAAAGGCATTATTTGTCGTCAGCATCATTAATGATGAAATGCATATTGCATTTGTGGTTACATTAAATTTCACCTACGCAATATCCATTAGCTTATTGTTGGCAAGAGGTAATGGCTGTTCATTATAGTAATAGCATTAATTAGTCAACTATGAACGGGTGAAGGCTGGAATTAATAACGAGCTGTGAAGCTAACAGATGCTTGCCGAAGAATTGCCCAACACGCGACAATGAATATTTTGTTATTGTATTATTTTGTTTTTTCTGAACACAAGCTGATGAGTGTTTCACCTGACTGCTTGCTGGCTGCAGTGTTACGCTTTGAGGGCAAGTGACTTTGGTCTTTTTCTATGCTAAGCACACTTATGTGCTTCAAAGTTTCATAAAATTGGTCCAAAAGCACTAAAGGAAAGTGCGGAAAGTTTACCCCTTAAAATACAAAACATGAAGTAGCTTACCTGGTATCTGTATTCTGGACCAGCCGTGGTACGGTCGGACGGCACTCATGCCCCCAAGAGGTTCGGGAAACAGCGCCCCGGTACGACCCTGTCGGTAGTGGTCAGGTGATCCATGATTGGCACAGAGCCAAGCCTCCAGTGACCCACCTAGACTCTCCTTGATACGGTCATACTCGGCCTGGCGGTCGATGCAGTAGTGACCTAATGGTGGAGCGACAGCCTACCGTAGGAATAAAATGTCAAAATTGTTTACGACAAATACAACAGTTTACAGATAAGGTGAGAGTCATGGCCGACTGAAAGGTCTGAAACCAGGCTCAATATTTTAGAAGGCATGTTGAAACTGGCATTTCCATCTTTTGGTAACCCCTAGAATCATAGATCTCAAGGAACTTTTTTAGAACAGTGTCCTCAGTGCTAGAGAAGTAGATCAAAAAGCATGTTTTTTTTTATAAATGTTAAAATTAGAAGCTGTTTTGTTTTTATCAGGCAGACATAAAATGTTTGAATTCAGATTAAAGTCTAAAATTGTTCATCCGTGTTACAAAGGTCATTTGGATATACTTTTACCTCAACTGGAAACCGGTTCCCTTATTAGAAGTTTTACTGGGTATAAGGCGTGTCCATCCAGCTCAGGGTTTTTTCATCGAGTGACAAAATCCTCCCCTTGAACCCCCCCCCAAAAAAAAACGGCAACAACAACAACAACAAAAAACAAAACAACAACAAAAAAGGAAAAAGAAAAGAAAAGCAGCTCACCTTGGGCATGGTTCTGTACATGAATGGTGGTAAAGTGGTCTGACTGCAGCCTCTGATGGCACAGGGTCGATCAGAGAGGATTGCTAGGAAGTGACCAGAAGCTGACAACAGACCCCCGGCACTGTGGCCACTAGGTTGTCTCGCCTATGTAAAGGGGGGGGAAGCAACAAAACAAATTGGTTTTGATATTTCCATGGTGCCAGATTATGTTTCCACCATGCAAAGTTTCAAGTCCTATTTTCTCAGTTTCCTAATACTTGTTTAATCAGAATAGAATAGCTTGTCATATGGCTACTAAAAATGCTGTGGTTATGTGGCTGTAACTGTGGGTGTATGTGAGTTTGTAGTGACATTCAAACCGAGGACTTGCAGCAAAAGGGACAATAGGTCCATGTTTGCCATCACAAGGAAAATAACTGGGTCCACGTTTGTCAGGACAGAGAGTTGAACAAAGGAAGGTCCACGATTAGAGGTCATTACACACTTGCACATGTGTGTGTGTTGCAGAGTCAGCCAGAGGGCCAGGAGATCGGGGTTGGTGAATGGGGATAGCGCATGACAGCCATGTTACGGTCAAAATTGCAACATTAATGCACAGTACACTTTTTAAGAAGCACGCACTACATGTAGTCCACCCAGTGATATGAATCATACCAACTATTATGTGATTTGACCATTAAACAGACAGGGTATACGTATGATGCATCTGCAAGGGGTATATAATACGAGAAAATTCTACTAATATTTAGTTGTGGCATTCTCTAATGATGTGTCATCGTTAATGAAGGAAGGTCATAGCGTTAGGCCGTATCCGAATTGGTGGCTACGGCTTCGACTATTACTAAGGGTGTTGCTAAGGACGTCCTATACTTCAATGCATGGTGATACGGCGATCCAGCCATAGCCATAGCCATAGCCCTAGCTTTAGCCGCCAATTCGGACACAACCTTATCATGATTAATTGATCGAATTAATGAGAAGGTGCTCACCTTCCTCGCTGCAGCGGGACTCCGGGGACTCCTTGGACTGCGTGGACTTCTCGGCGACGCCCTACTCGGCGACCGGTCCCCGTTCAACGACCCCTCCTCCGTATCCTGTGTCTTGCTGAGACGGATTCTCCGATGCCAGTGCGTCTCCGGCATGGAGTAGAAGGTGTGAGTGACGTGAGAGATGAGGGTGGAGGTATGACTGGTGAAGATGAGGTCCTGAAGGGGTAGGCTGCTGGTGACGTTGGGTCGACTGGTGACCCAGGACGGCCAGAGCAGCAGACTGCGTTTACCAAGATTCCTACATGAGAATTGGGCCGGGTTACAGTTACACTTCAGGCCTGGAATTACACGGAGGCCACGGACACAAGGCCTGTTGCCTGGTCTTAGCCTTGGTGCCCCTTCAAAAGTTTCCTATAGGCTTAAATTTTTTCAAATGGAAGTGCCCTTTGCAAAAGGAAAATGGTCTTGCCCTCTCAAAGATGAAATTCCAGGCCTGCACTTACTTCATTTCTCACTTGCTAAAGTACTTTCAATAACATTTGCTCCCAAGCTGATCGAACATTCAAAACCACAACTGCACACGTTTGTGTATGGTGGAGCAGTTGTGTACAGAACTATCTGTGTTCTGCTGTGATGCATTCACCACATGATATCATTGTAAGCTGGCACAGTGAATCTATCGTTCACAACAATGTGGTTGATATTGAATGGTCGGACAGGCAGAGGGTTAATTCAATTTGTTCTAAATGCAATCATTTACAATTGTATCTCACCGAATTCATTTTGTGGCAGTTGTTGTTAGAGTTCAGATTCATATATTTTGCAATTAACGAACATCATAGAACATTTTTATTTTAATCTGGAGTAGTACACTATCAAAAGACCTTTTTTATGAACATGATGTCATTTGAGCAGGGCGCCCTTGGCTAGAGGTCAAAACAAGGTTGCTCATAAACCGATTCTGTACACTGCGCATACATACCTATGAATTTCCCATTGTTTCATCATCGTTTTACATCAAAGATGGCGGTCCATTGAGGTCCATTGGTGTTTGATTAAGTAATCAACAGAAACTAAACTCATTTCGGTCCATTATAGATTTTATATGACAACTTTCATTCAACATCTGGGATTATTTCCAAACATCCCGAAGGAATAGATTTTCAGGGATTAATAAGGTGATTCCTGTCCTGCTGCTTCCCAGGTTGTATCCTCAACTGGGATGTGATCCCTGGCTATACGACAATTACAGGTTGAATGATTTCTGACTGACACCCCCAAACAGAGCTATTGACAAAATAGGGAGACTGCCAACATTAGGGCTAGATAGCTCAGTTGGCAGAGCGCCGGCACGTTAATCCAGAGGTCGAAATATAGTTTTGTTTGGTTTCAGATATGCAGTGCATGAACATGGGAAACATTAGAACAAGTCAAATCAGGACAAGACCTTTACTGTGACCTTTGGTACACACCCCTTGCTCAGATCTCTCTAATAGAAATTTTATCATGATGCAGCCATCTTGTTTTTCTCCCATTCAAATCAATGTCACCAAACCGAGGCTGGAAGCAAATTAGTCAGGCCCCTTTTTGGCATAATGAAAATAAGTAGTCATGATAGATATGGTCGACAGGGGACAAGACCAAGATGGTGGCAACAAGATAAAGGTCTATTGTTATAACTAGAGAAACTTGCCTATGATGTGATTCTACGCCGGTCCCGAGCTCCTTTCCAGCCCACTGGTGGCCGTGGTGGATCCTGTAGGCCGCCTTCATGATGAGGAAGAGGGCCAGCCAACGCGACATCAGCCCCATCACCAGCTGGGAGTGAAGTTCAGCCGGTGACACGTCCACGAACCGTGAGAAGGAAAAGCAGGAACTACGGGGACGACCAGAGGCGGACGGAGACAGGGAATGGTGGATGTAGTCCGGTGAGAAGACAGAGAGAGTGCTGCGTAGAATCCTGATGGATAGCACGAGAGAAGGGAAATCAGTTTTACGACTGCTGAACGTGACAGTGATATTACTGCAAAAAACTGGTGCTGAAAAAATGCCCCAACTCTGATAAAACTATCAACTGAAATTTGTGTCTGAAATTCCTCACATTACTGAGTTAAGTCTGATGTCACAGCTCACCAAAAGCACGGCTGAGCTCCACACTGCAATATCACACCGATGTAAACGTCTGTTTCTCATCTTTACCAGGTTGGAAAAATGCTTTTGGTATTGTTTTATCATTCAGCAATATCTAAAATGGTTTACGTAAGATGAGATTTCATTTTTACATCTAGATCCACTAGTTGTACTTGAAATTTAGTGTTTTCAGATGGTTTATATTTGCTGCTATTAAACACAGGCATGCAACTGCAGTTTGTCAAGAAAAAAAAAAAAGAGGAAAGTTCCAGGCACATCAAGACTTTGTACTGTGTTTGTCAATTTTCAATGGCACAGCTAAGAAACCAAAAATGAGGAAATCAGCTGATAAGTTGCACACCAGGGCCCACTTCATAGAGCTGTTTAAGCAGAAAAACATTGCTTAACAATTTTCTGCCAAGCATAAATGAGCAGAATACCAGTCACAAATTGTACATGCGACATGGTAGTTTGGCTGGCAACCATATTCTGATAAGCAGTTTGTTGTGCTCAGCTACTTTTTGCAGCTTAAGCAGCTCTATGTAAACAGTTTGACTTACTTGTTTCTAGTCGTGTCTACTCCGCCCACCAATCCCTGATGATACAGCAGTCTGGGCATCATGTACACAGGAGGGTCAAGCTGACAGAAAAATGAAGATCTAGTATCCCGTCTCTCAAACAGCTCAGGGTGGTTACATACCTACAGTGGAAATAGCCAGGAAGACTTTTTTTTATTATTACACGTCATTACAATGCCCCACTCAAAACTCAAGGGGAAAAAGGGAATTCTTAAAGCAAGCGGCCATCATTTGTAATCGTAAGACCCAGTATCTACATTTACGTGACCCAACATATACACATGAAATAACAAACTGGAAGTTTAAGCTCAATCGATCGTCGAAGTCACAAGAAAATAGTGAAAAACACTAATATATGTTACCACTGTTGTAAACAATGAGTTTTGGACTCGCTAGATCAAAATTAATTACTTTACTCATTTCTCAAAAAATTGAATCATTTCAAACAAAAACATCTTCAAGTGAAGTAAACACCCATGACATCAGTCTCCCTTAACTGAAAAGATCCAAACAGATGCCAGCAGGGTAGGCTTACGTAATAAGTAACTATTAGTTCTTTGTTGGCGGGACAGACGTATCCCTATGGGTTTGGGCCACTGGCCTGGTAACCGATCTTTTCTCTTAATCTTTTCTTCCATTCTGGGCATTTCAAAAAGGTGTTATGCGCTTTTCATATTTGTTATGTAAGGAGCGCAACATCAATCTTAAACTATTCTTTTGCGGACGAGGTACCTTTCTGAACTGCATGACGAGGTTCATGAGACTGTTTGCCGACGTCTGCGAGGACGGAGAGGATGACGAGGATGAAGACGAGGATGAGGTATACGAGGATTGCAAGAGATCCTCAATGGAGATCTTATTCCTTAAAGCTTTGTAGAATAGACGCTGTCTTGTCGTCAGGTGACAGTACACAAGGATCTCAATCTGACAAAGAACAAAATGGGAAGGATACCATCAATAATAATAAATACCAAGCATTTCAATACGCTCTACTTTGTACACAAAATCACAGCACTAACAATAAGTGATCAGGGGAAAAAAAAAAGAGTAATAACAAAGATTAATTAAGGAAATAAGGTAGGGTTGGAAGAGTTTTTTAAATTGTACGTTTGAGCTAGCCGACTTCATGTGTGTGGGGTATTGTTCCATTCCTTAGCAGGAAAACTGTGAAGGTTCCGTCTTCAGCACCATTGTGAGTTCTTGGGGTATGTTAAGCGAAAAGGATCCAAATTGGAGCGAAGATTATGTCAAGATGGTTGGTGTCGTTGAAGAGAGTTTGAAATAAAGGTTGAATGACATCAAATTAAAAAATACTGATGTTGACTCTGTAACAACCTAACCTACCAGTAAATGGCGAAACAAAATTATTTATGGAACTGTAAGTCCAATAAGTCCAATCATCTCCAAAAGAAAGAAATCCTCATTTCTTATTCGGAGGTTAATTCGGGCTACAGAAACTTTTGGCATTTATTACCAGAATTATTAAAAAGCAGCGTCATGTCAGTCCAACAACGTCGTATCTCCTAAAATAGCACTTATGAAACACGCGAGTTTGAAAGTCTCAACGCATCGCATCTCGCTTAAAATAACCCGGATGTATACATAAAGCCACTTTGCATTGAGCCTCAACATTTTGTGCACATAGTGTTTTCATGCGAGATCAACTGTAGTAGAACAAATAGCAAAACAAGTTCTCTGAAGAAAAAAAATCTACACGGCAAAGTAGAATATACACATGGTGTTACCTCAAACCGAATATACATTGACACCTCACCATGCAATGCCTCAAAACCATTTAGAGATACAACATTTTGCACAATCAAGACACAATGCACTGATGAGACGATAGATACCTTGTCAGAGAGTTCATTCTCCACATCCCTCTTGATTCGACGTAACATGAACGGCTTGAGAATCATATGAAGTCTTGACAGTTGTTCTGAACAGTGGACAAAATGTTGAGACAATCTGTATGTGGTGCTATTATGTGAGTGGTGTTATAATAATAATATAATAATAATAACAACAGAGTAACTGTAGAATATAGGTACACTCAAAGAATGCGGTGTACTGTATGTATGACTGCGACTCCGACTCGCAGAGGCGCAGGTATAGCTTCAAAGTGTACCTGCATTCTATAGTTGACCCATAATAACAAAACATTAATGTGCACATATCCACCCTCAGAGTACAAAAAATCTATACGAACACTTACAAATACATACATGGAAAAAATAACAATGAAAAAAGCAATTACAATGAGCGAGAAAAGAGACATCAAATGCGTTTGGAGTTGAGATTTAAAAGTACTTAAGGAACAAGATGTGCATTCCACAAACGAGGAGCAGCGGTAACAAATGCCCTGTGTCCCCCCCCCCCCAAAAAAAACTTCTTTTAGAACAAACCTCAAAATGTTTAGGGGCTCTAGATGATCATAGACCGGGACGAGTGACAAGTTTTTATACAATCACAAGTAATCTGTTAAAATTAACATTGAAACATAAGTCTATTCCATACAAGTTTCTATGCCAATTTCACTTGCCCTGAAAAAGAAATTAGATCAAATTGATTCACAATTTTCCTCTCTACCGAATGACAGCACTTCAGATGCGAAGATATCCCGGTACTGCTTACGATTTGTGATTGTATTTTTTTCCCCCGATTACCATCAAAGCTTTACCAGCCTGTGCTCACCTTCATTGATGCCAGATTGCTTCTCTGCATGACTTTCAATATCCTTTGAAAACCATTCATTGAACTCATCATGGCTGTCAAATAACGTCGGCATGATGAAATGAAGCAATGCCCAGAGCTAAACAGTCATGGAAAAAAAAAATTGGGTTTTTTAAAAAGTTGCTTGGCTATTATTAAACCCGATTAAAACCTGTTAGTGCGGAAGTAACCCCAGGAATTACACAAATGTGGGAAGGTTCCACTAGTTACTAAGTCCCAAGTAATCCAAAAATTTAGGGGGCAGGGTGTTGGAAACATCAGAACCTAGCACAGGCTGTCAACAAGACATCTAGAAGCCTGCTATAAAGAACAGATAGTGCCACTTTATCAGAGGGTAAGACCTGGGTAGGTCTGCAATTTTGGACCTGATCCATCCTCTTAGATACGTGGAATGGCCCAGTCTAGAATATCAAGGACCTTGACTCCCCGGGGCATTGCACTTCGGAGAAAACAGTGAAATAAATAAAATAAGCAATGACTTTAGTGTCAAATGAGCAAGACTAGAGAGGATCAAAATGCTGAATGGTCAACAACAAGGAATAACTATTGATTTTGGCAATAATCAAAACTGGTTCAGATTGTTTTTGCTTTTCAAATCAGTCAATATTTGATCTCTGAATCTGTGATCTAATCAACCCAAATTACCCAAATTAGGAAAAGGCTTTTTGTGTCTCGTGCCTTGACTTTGAATTTACATCCTGGAATAATTAACAAGAGATCAAGGTGCAACCTTGTCATAGTTTTAAGAATTGCACTGTATTGATGTATTTAATGCTGTTGCTCAGATACCACGATGTATAAAATGTACACGGCTTCTTTGTGATTTGTCAACGAAACACATTTCTCCAACACATTTTGGTTCATTTTCCAGTCAGTGTGCTTGGACCATTTTGAAGTGGGCAATTGGTCACACAACCTAAACACCGATAAGGAAATGACCTCTGACCTCTGCCATGCTATTCTGGATCGGTGTGCCTGTGAGGAGAAGTCTGTTGCGACAGCTGAACTGGAGGAGTAACTTCCACCTGACACTGTATGAATATCAATCAAAGAATCAATCAATCAATAAATCAATCAATCAATCAATCAATAACGATATTGAATATTGGCAATAATAGTGTATAGTAGATTCTAAACTTTTCGTGATGGGTGACAAATTTAAAATGTTTTTTTCTTTACAAAAACTTCAGAGTCAGATTCCCATGTAACTGTGCAGTGCGCATTTCAGCCGGCGCACGAGCGCAGTTGAACTTGCACCCTTTCTTTACATTCAGTTTGACTCCCACAATGGCAGAACATAGAAAGACAGAAATCGCACATTACGCCACTGCAAAGGGATCAAAGGTCTAACCTGGGCCCAACCTCATGGCTCTGCAACGCCAACGGAAGCAGGGAATTCTGCGCTTACGCCAGCGTGTTTCGCAGGTTAGCAGGAAAAATTTTGTTTGTGCAAGTGCGTACTTCACGTAACTAACCATTCTTCACTTCCACAGCAAGCACAGAAATTCTGCGCATGCCCTGCAAACAAAGAATGGTGATCGCAAGCGTAGAAATCCGGTGGTAAGCACAGCCATGAAAGTGGGCCCAGAACTGTAGGTAGGTAAGGAGCACCTAGGGGAAAGCCTTACCTGGAGCTGCTCTTAATAGCCTGTGCCTCATCAAGGATCATATAATGCCACTTGATACGCTGGAAGTACTTGATGTCTTGAATGACGAGCTGGTAGCTGGTGATGAGGATGTGGAACTCACTGTCCACAGTATGAAGGAGATGTTGACTCCAGAACTTTCGCAGGATGCGGCGCTCTTGGGGGTTACCCCAGTAAGGCAGAACCTACAGAGAACAAAAGGGTCATCAAATTATTATCTTATCATTTCTTTTATTAATTCTGGTTGTCAACCAAAGCAAACTCAGAAAAGCGAACTTAATCACTACATTAGCCAAGAACCCCATGGACAGAAGATAAGGAAGGAAGTTTCAGTTTTACATCGGGAAGGAAAACCCAAAGAACTATTCCGGGGGGAAAACCCAGGCAATCCGATGGGGACTGTACCGGGGTCCTAGAGGTGGAAGGGCGAGGAAAGATGTCATCATCTACTTTCTGAGAAACAAGGAGCTTGATACCACTATGCCAACCCGAACCGTTAACCAGTGTTGTAGTCAAGACCTGGGAGTCCGAGACCGAGACCGAGACCGAGACCTGGAGGTCCGAGACCGAGACCCTAAGGTCCGATTCAAGACCGAGACCTTTTGGTCCGAGACCGAGACCGAGACCTCTAGACCACATGTGTAAATTACATACATGTAATAAAATTAGACACATAATAAATGAAATGAAAGTCTTTTATTGATGTTAAACAAGCTGAGTATGTCTTTTGCTGTTAGATAATTACTGTGAAATCTTATGTGTACTTGTTTTACAACATACTGTACTGGATAATACAATATTTATCAACAATCAAATATAATAAGTTTGTTCTGTCGAATTCAGGAATGTGCCAAAACAGTTGTTTTTTGTATAGGTACCTGTCCATTTACAGAATATCTTCATTGCACTTCAGCTCAGAAACATCAACATAGACAAACGTGCATTGTCAATGGGGTTGTTCTTGATCATAATGTAAAAACGTTACATTTTTTATCCACTTTCATGAAAATCATATACAAAAGTGAAACTAAGATATGGCTTAATCAGTGTTATAATTGACATTCAATTTGCAGTTTACTGAGAATCATGAGCAATTAAATCATTTTGAGTAATGTTAGTTTGTGTTACTTAATTGGCTTTATGGGCCCGACTTAAAATGCATAGTGAATACTGAACAATTGTCCCGATAATCCGTGATTCGATTTGTCGTTGAGCAAAAAATACAAACTACAGAATGTTTCTTGTAACCTACTTTGGTGTTCATGATCTCTTTATGGTCCTTACAACCAAACCTTATCACAGCAGAATTACTGGACCTCTTGTGATAGTCGTTTTTAAAAAAAAGCGAAAACTTTATTTTATCATGCTACTCTAGCGAACTCGTACTGTAGTGTATGCACTTGTTTGCACCATGCGCAATGCACCTGTTTACCTTTCACAACGAGTAGTGCGTGTTTTGGTCATAGCTAGAAGCTCGCTCCCAATTTATCGAACTCATGATGGGTAAAGCCGATGGCACAAGCACACACATGGCACTATGTACATGTACATGTACAGTACATATAGTACATGGCACTATGTACATGTACATGTACATGTACATGTACAGTACATATAGTACATGGCACTATGTACATGTACATGTACAGTACATATAGTACATGGCACTATGTACATGTACATGTACAGTACATATAGTACATGGCACTATGTACATGTACATGTTACAGTACATATAGTACATGGCACTATGTACATGTACATGTACAGTACATATAGTACATGGCACTATGTACATGTACATGTACAGTACATATAGTACATGGCACTATGTACATGTACATGTACAGTACATATAGCTCGCTGCGTGCAAGCTCACACAACCACAAGCGAGGTTGTCTGTACAAACTGCAAGTTTTCTTAAACTATTTGCTATCTGAATAAATCATATAAATCTGCATATTTTGCTGGTCTCGAAGCGAGACCAGGCAAATATTCGAGACCGGAAGGGTTCAAGACCGGAAGGGTCCGAGACCGAGACCAAGACCGAGACCACAGGGTATCGAGACCGAGACCGAGACCAGCAAAAAGTGGTCTCGAGACCAAGACCGAGACCGGTCTCGAGACCTACAACACTGCCGTTAACCCGATAATTACAAATTATCAGTATATCTTCTAACCCTATTTTTACTCTCTCTATCATTTTCTTTTTCCTCATCAGTACAATCAACAAACACTTTTTGTATTGGATATTACGGTGTTGACTTACTCTGTCCAATCAAACCTTAATGATGACAACATTAACAAATTTGAAAAACCATAATCATCTTGTCCATCAGGAAGAGAGTAGCAAGACAATTAAAGGCACATTACATATTTGGTAATTGGAGCCTACTGATTGTGTTAATCCTATATAATTGTAGGTACATACAATAAAACTAATCTGTGAAAATTTCACTTCAAAAGGTGGTCGCGTTTTTGAGATATCACCGAAAAACCGGAGCAAATATATCCACACAGGAAGAATATTCCCCATAGGAATACACAGTCTGAGAAGCGTTTCTGACAGAAACGCTTCTCAGATTTAAATTTTAGGGAATAAAAAGTGATATATTTTCCATAACCGTAGAACTTTGAAGTTAAAAGTTGCTCAAAATTCATTTTACTACCCAAAGCTGCTGTACTTCTTACCAAGTAAGTTTTTATTGCCATTAGTTTTCAGAGTCATTACCAAACGTGTACCGTGCCTTTAATGACTGTTCAATATAACTTTAATTTAAACGTCGGAAGTATCAAGTTCGGCTAACCCTGGTGACAGCTAACCAACAACAATCTCAGACAAGCAAAGACAGATGACCACGAAGTGCACACACAGTGAGCCATGACCACTATTAAGAATCAGGATTAAACATTGACAGCCGTCAGCAGGGCAAACACAAATCACTGACAGTTAATTGAACAGTTCAGTTAATAAAAAAGGTGATCACTTTTCCCGCCAAGATAAGACTGGGTAAACCGTGCTTGATCCTTTCTCTTTACACAATGTACTACCAAAGGCATCAACAGTGACTAAATTCAGATCATCATTTCTGATACACTCATCCGAGGGGCTGTATAGTTTTTACCGAAAGGTTTCACTGCAAGCCGTCTTCAATGAATCTGTCAGGGTTAAGAGAAGAATCCTTGGTCGATAACAACACCGCCTACAAGGACTTCTTGGATTCCGATGGTAAAAAGACTTGGATTGTCTTTGGCACCCTAACGATGGCTGTAGGCGCTTTAGTGCTGGCACTCAACTCTCTGTGTCTGATCGTGCTCCATCGCACAACCGCGATTACGGAACCGACAAAGGTTTTCATGATTTCGCTCAACACTTTCGACCTAGGTCTCGGAGTCTTCCACGTTCTACCCACCGCCGTTGTGAGCCTGGTTCAGTATTGGCCGTTTGGCGTTCTCCTTTGCAGGCTGTACGCTTCACTCGCCAGCGTTTTCTTCAATGCCAGTTTACTCTCTGTGCTCCTTCTGACAATCGACCGCTACATCGGGACTTTCTTCCCACTTCGATATCCGAGTCTCATGACTGTGAAACGATCTAGGCGACTGGTCTGGGCTCTATGTATTCTACTGCTCATTCAAGCTACGCTGGTAAACATATTTGAAGATTGGCACGTAGAGGAGAGTGTGAAAGCGCAATGTTCATGGCGATGGGAAAAAACAAGGCATTCGAACATCATCTTTGCAATACAGACAGTGGTTCCAACATTCCTCATCACAGTTCTGTACATTAAAATGATGCTGACCGCACTGAGGCATGCTAAGCGCGTACACCAAGCACAGAACCGCTTAGTTGGAAACCGTTCCTTCAAAGCACACAGGAAATCTCTCACTACTGTTGCTATAGTTACTGCAGCTTTGTACTGGAGTTATTTCCCACTCATGATTGCAGATGTAATGAGTTTTGTTTTTCAAGTTGACATTCCTGAAGAGCTAATTGACCTCTTCTACTTATTTTATGCATCCAACTCTTGGCTAAATGTCATCATCTACTTTCTCAGAAACAAGGCGCTCCGAAAAGAGGCCCTGAAAGTTCTGAAATGTTGAGAAAAAACCCCGCTTTAAATCTGTACGAAACCAAAGACTACAAATAGGTTAAGCTTCTATTAGAAGATATTATTCCTATTATTTTTATATTGTTATTGTTACTATACATTTCTGGTAATCACTGTAACCAAAGTCTACCAAATTATTATTATTAAGCAAAAGACAGTCAAGGTCAATGTATTGACGTCGTGCAATTACCACAAACTGCAGGTTTACCAATTAAAACAATTTACACATCCCTGTGTAAACACAATATTTGTATAACATTTTGGGGCTACTAAGCTAACAAACTTGAACACCACAGCTCAAGCGGGTTGCAGAGATAAGAACCTACATCAGGTAGAATTTAGTCAATATTTAGATTGTAATCTGTCAGTTTTTAAAAACATGCGTTTGGATTTTTTGTGTAAAAAGATATGATTTTTCTACCAGTGCAGATCAAAATATATACTAAATCTCCAATATTTGCTGAGCGCTGAGTGAAATAGTCTTTAACAGTGTTCTTTAATCTTTTTTAATTTTCCAATGTTTAGTCTGCTTTTCTTGAAGACATTTTATGAACAGGTCTTGATAGAGTAATGTAGAGTTTTAACCACTTACCGCTGGGAATTCAACAAAATTTCCGTGCTCACCAACCCCGGAATTCTTTTTTGGAATTTCCAGAATATGTTGAGAATATCGCTTAATCACAATGACACCATGCCATAATCAAGGAAGGACGACAAACATTCTCAAAAAATGTTCCAGGATTTTTAATTATTTATTTTTCTCTTTTGAGAAAATGTGGCTTTTGTTCACCCTGCGTCGGCCAAACCTTTGCTGTAAGCCACGGTCGATAATCAGCCATGGCATGCTGGAATCTCGGACCTACCTTCCATGCCAGAATACAATGGTGGCAGCCCAAGGATCTCTCGTAATCCTTGGGTTGTCCAATAAAAGGGCGAATGTCTAGGATGGGGGATTACACAATGGCCCCCGAAAAGGGAGATTTTGAGCATACAATTCCAGTACCCTTTGTCCCTTTTTTCACAGGGCAAACAAAGCTTAACACTGTGCATCCTACTCAATGGAAATGTCAGGGCTTGTTTGCACCTATGTATATAAGGCTTCCGTATGCCTGTCTGGAAAATGTCTTCTTGTATGTCTTCAACTAGATAACCTTATATATTCACTTGTTTGTTTTCCAGTTACCTGCACAATTAGTTTTAACAGGTTTTAGAAACTAGTTGATAATTGTCGCTGATTATTCTTAGAGTACGTGCATTTTATACAATTATATACTAAAATCTTTTCAATTTGTAGAAACTTTTTCATCTTACAACAGATAACTGTATTTCCAGATCAAACTAAGCTTTCAGATCCTATTACGGCTCTTTTCAAAACCACTGCTTTTGGCTTTTTGGCTTTAGCTCCATCAGTTACTTTGAAAACGTGCCCTTTTGATACAGGCTTCAAACCGGCAGAGGGAGCCCAAGCCAGAGTTGGAGCCCGTGGCCAAAACTGTGGTTTGGATAAGGCTGTTTTTCGAATCAGCTACGGCTACGACTGTTGCTAAGGGTGCTGCTAGAACCTCGAAGTGGGGAAGGCAGTGAATAGAAGCATTATAAAACTCTGTATTGTCAAGGTAATGTAATGACTCTTTCATCCAATCTACACCATCTTAGTATAATATCTTCAAGTTGTTACTCATGATCAACCTTTCACATGTGGATGAAAAGGGAACTAACTACTGTTCATTCATGTAACTTCAAGTTTTCTCTTTGTGTAATAAAGCAAATGCAATTGTTTAAAAAAATGTAACAAATGCATTGAAGATAAAGAATAATATTCAATTGTTTTTTTTACCCTTACACCAGTATATGATAAGCACTGTATACTCTTTGCTTTTGTAAGTCCTACAAAACAAAATCCACAGGTGTATTACTAGATAGGGATTTGAACCCATGACCCCCCACATTCCACAGCAGACGTCTCACCCACTAGACTAAAAGCAAATGGTGTTCACAATTCCATCTCTGAAGAAACTTGTAAAAATGACAATTATTTGGGGTTGAACAAAGGAAAAATTAACTAAAGCAGGATTTGAACCAACGACCTCCGGATAAAGCAGCATGCACTACCTTCCCAACTTTTAACGAAGTAGAGGGCACAAGTATCCTGACTTGGATACGAACCCGCACGCTACTGCTGGCAACACCAGGGCTGTGTTCTGGTGAACTAGACCACTCGGCCACGACACGCCACAATCATCCTTTAATATCAAAGGATGATGTTTCGGTTGCCTTTATTTTTGTTATTGTCATTTCACTACTTCCGAGAAGTGTCCGTTTCTTGCCTGGGGCGTCGGTTATCTTGTGAACACGTTCTTTCACAGTACAATACAAACCCTCATAAAAGAAAAGTGACATTACCTTAAAGTTTGGGACGAAGCGAGCACACTCCTGTTGCCAATTATGCAGAGTGGATGCTGGAGCGACGATCAGAAATGGACCCCAGATTCCTTGAGTCTGAAAGAGTCCACAGGTGAAAAAAAAGTCGAACAAAGTTTCCTTTAACCCTTCCATGCACCATTTATTTTGGTGATAAATTGATCATATGGACACCAATGGTCTTTGTGCTCAGGCTTGAGTGCTTTTTCTGTGTGTAAGCTGGGTCGACTAAAGACGCAAAATGGTAAAACAGATGGGGAATGAGTGCAGTCGACTAAAGTTGCCGATGATAAGGAAAGGGTTAACCAGACCCAAGCTGCATGCACCAAACCTCATTCAGCCACACCAATACCCTAACCAGACACATCGACCCACTCCCCGATCCTAAGCCTTCCTCACACCTGGGCCCAATTTCATAGAGCTGCTTAAGCACAAAAAGTAGCTAAGCACAACAAAATTATGCTTACCATAATGGTAATTCTAACTACCATGTCACATGTACAATTTGTGCTTGGTTTCCTGCTCATTTCTGCTCAGCAGACCATTGTTAAGCAATATTTTCTGCTTAAGCAGCTCTATGAAATTGGACCCTGACCTCAACCACACAGACGAAACGTCCACCCGTCCCTCGCACCTACCTCAGCCAGATGAGCCAAAAAGCCGATGCTCTGTACAGTCTTCCCTAGTCCCATCTCATCGGCGAGGATGCCGTTGATGCTGCAGTCGTAGAGATTAGCGAGCCAGTTCATCCCCTTCAGCTGGTAGCTCTTCAGTTGCCCTCTGAACATCTGAGGCTGGGGTCTCTCCGACTTCATCAACATCGTCGGGTCACTCAGACTGAACTCATTGTCAACTACATATGGAAAACGTAAGTGTTTTGATGAGTACACAGCCCGAACCATTGGTTCACATTTTCATAGAGTCGATGTTGTGAAACAACAGTTTAAAAACCACTGATGTCAATGAAGAATACAAAGTAATTGGAGAACTGCAAAGATCTGCAAAGAGTTGCTCATTATTTACCTGTTGTTCATTCAGTGTCTTTGTAAACAAAAAGTGTACCCACGGTTGTGGCTGTGCACATAGGTAATTTGATTGATTTCAAACACTTTTGATATACCTTTGGTCATCATTCTTCCAAGAGTAGTAAGTAAACTTCCGATATCAAATACAAGATCAGTAAAGATTTATTCTATATTTCTGTGTTGATGATAACGATGTATCTCTATTTAAAGCACGTTGCCATCATTAGTAATAGTCAAAGACCAGTATCCACCACATATACTGTACCAAACATATACATGGAGTAAAAACCTGAGAAAGCTTAGGCCTTATCAGTCATTGGAATCACAAGAAAATAGTGAAACAAAAACCCTTACACGTTTTCACCATTTTCAAACGTCAGGATATAGTCTTGCGAGATCAAACCCTAGTTCTCCTACTCATTTCTCAAAAACTATATATAGCATTTCAGGCACAAATATTTTGAGGGAAGTTTTCCACCATGACTATCTTTAAATCAAGTAAGTTTTGTGTAAATCTGTGAACATTTTCTATGTTTAGACCAATACCAATGTTGAGAAGGTGCAACCATTGACACCATTCTGTGTATGCACCAATCATCCAACCAACTGTTAATACCATCTATCTGTGCATGCACCCATCATCCAACCAACTATTAATACCATCTATCTGTGCATGCACCCATCATCCAACCAACTGTTAATACCATCTATCTGTGCATGCATCCATCATCCAACCAACTATTGATACCATCTATCTGTGCATGCACCCATCATCCAACCAACTATTGCTACCATCTATCTGTGCATGCACCCATCATCCAACCAACTGTTAATACCATCTATCTGTGCATGCACCCATCATCCAACCAACTATTGATACCATCTATCTGTGCATGCACCAATCATCCAACCAACTATTGGTACAATATATCTGTGCATGCACCCATCATCCAATCAACTATTGACACCATCTATCTGTGCATACACCCATCATCCAACCAACTATTGATACCATCTATCTGTGCATGCACCCATCATCCAACCAACTATTGCTACCATCTATCTGTGCATGCACCCATCATCCAACCAACTATTAATACCATCTATCTGTGCATACACCCATCATCCAACCAACTATTGCTACCATCTATCTGTGCATGCACCCATCATCCAACCAACTATTAATACCATCTATCTGTGCATACACCCATCATCCAACCAACTATTGATACCATCTATCTGTGCATGCACCCATCATCCAACCAACTGATACCATCTATCTGTGCATGCACCCATCATCCAACCAACTATTGATACCATCTATCTGTGCATGCACCCATCATCCAACCAACTATTGATACCATCTATCTGTGCATGCACCCATCATCCAACCAACTATTGCTACCATCTATCTGTGCATGCACCCATCATCCAACCAACTATTAATACCATCTATCTGTGCATACACCCATCATCCAACCAACTATTGATACCATCTATCTGTGCATGCACCAATCATTCAACCAAACCTATATATACTTACATGCTTGCTGAGAGGCATTAGTCTCCGGCAGGGGCATATCTGCATCAAAGATCCTCTGCTTCTCTTGATGAGTAGTGTAGGCCAGGGAGACGTTGGACAATGCTTGCTGCTTGACAATGTCGCAATCTGATGTCAGGATAAAAACACAAATACAAATTTGTATTCATTCAAATCTCTCATTAGTGAGTAATATGAGGCCATGTCAAAATTAGCGGCTAGGGCTGCGACTACATCGTCACATGAACACATGTTATAAATAAATAATAAAATTTGAAAAAGATCTTATATATTGGTCACTTTCACCCAAAAGTATTTCAGTCTTGAATCGTTTCTCAGACTTCTGAGGGTTGGTGTCCGTTTGTGATCGCTGCGGCCAGAGATGCGGTTGGTACCTGCTGTCACCCTCGCTTAACGTGGACAGATTCAACATCGTGTGAAAATACTGTGACAGTTTTTTACTGTTTTCTCAGCAAGTAGACACTGTACTCAGCTGAAACTTTCGCATGTGACTTTTATTGTATCTTTATTTATAATTTTGCCTAAAAACCAATCTATGATCCTACCGTTAATACACATGACAAGATAACCCACTGACTCACCATAATCATCATCCTCTACGTCCACCAAGACCCCACCATGAACAGGAACGTGGCGTTTCGGGGTGTGGTCCTCTAACCTACTCAGTATCTGCTCTTTCTCCTCCTCCCCTTCCCCAGTGAGCTTACGACTCATGAAGTGAGCATAGAGCTCCGTCTGGGTGATCAAGAAGTTCAGCTTGCGTTGCTGTCTCTTGGCCTGGGAAAGAGAATAAAAGACAACAAGCGTTACATGACAATTCAAAAACATCAATTTTGTTACGTTTTTATTACCATTTTATCAATGCCATGTGCGTTAAATGTAAAAAGCCGTGCAGAAATTCTGCCACAAGTCCAAACTTCAAGGTCTCCTTTGTAATAAGCTTTGTAGGGTGTCATGGCCGAGCGGTTTAGAGCATCGGATTCAAGTTCATCGGAGTCATCGGGGTGTCGGTTCGAATACCGGTCACGACACTTGTGGCCTTGAGCAAGATGCTTTACCATAATTGCTTCTCTTCACCCAGGGTAAAAATGGGTACCTGCGAGGGTAGAGTGTTTGAAAAAGCCTTCGGAGCACCACAGGAGCTCGGGGCTGTATACTCCCCAGGGAGCTGAAAAAGATTACAGGAATGCCATTGCCCAATGACCAGGGTACTAATGTAAAGCGCATTGATACGTTATTGTAAAATGCACTATATATGAACTAATTCTTCTTACTATTATTATTAATATTATTATTATTATAATTCAAGTATTTATACAGTTTTATCGAAACTAAGAAACAAAATCCAGACACTGTAAAGTATTCGGGGGGGGGGGGGTTCTCTCCAGCTACTTACCTCTCTGATCTCATCGTCCAGCCGTCTCTGCTCCTGGGCTTCCTTCTCCGCCTTCTTCCGGTGTTCCCGTTCCACCTTGTCGTAGTGACGCCAGTAGGCGGTCATCTCTCGTGTCATACGCCGGGCGCGGTAGGGCGTCTCTTTGCAGATCCGCTGGGAGGCTATTGCCGAACGCCGCTGCTCCTTCTGGCATGCCTGGGCCAGCTTACGCGCATTGGTCAGGATGTTGTTGTGAACAGAGGTCCTGTGTTTCTGCGCCTGTTCAGTATGAAGTGTACAAGCAAAATTGAAGAAGCAGAAATTATGACGACAATCTTACAGTTCACTTTCCCGTAATGCCCAAACAATGAAAGCAAATAGATGTTTGGAACAGTTACACAAGAAGTATTGCAACCTCAACCACTATTGTACAACGAAGAAACATTAGTGTGTATCCAATAACTTGAATGGAAATGATCACTTGAAGACTACCAAGATGGAAGGTAGGAGACCTCCATCATGGAGGCATCCATCTTGTATTTCTCCCATTTGAATCAGTGTAACCAAACTAAGGCTGGAGGGACAAATAGTCTGGTGCATTTTTGGTATAGATGTGAAACAGAATGCGTTATTAACATTGCACACGGCGGACTCGACAAAGATGGTATCTATACTAGTTTATCCTACCTGAGAACTAACTAAACTAACAAGTCAATAAGTTTGAAGAAAAAAAATTGTTTATATTCATTCATTCATTCATTCATTTTTTTTATTCCAACTTGGAACACACGACTTAACCCCGGGGAGGGTTACATCAACATTTTAATCCTGATTTATTTAAATATATAAGAACAAATACAAACAGTTTAAAAAACCTTTGCAAGAAATTTACCAAACGAAAACAAAATCTTTAGAAAAAAAATGCAACTGCGGATTAGGAAAATTTAACGGTAGATTACCTTTGGGATATCCTTCCTGACGATGGCGTGCCACACCCTCCTGCGCCTTGCCTCCACATCCTTGATTGCCATCAACTTCTTATGGTTCAGGGCATCTTGGAAATGAGCGATGGATGTCCTGACATTGGCCACAGCAGGTGGTGTCACCTGCATCTATAGAGAGGTAGAAAACAATGTATAATGACCATTAGTGCAGAGTCTTTATGTTTCTGTCCTTACTCTATTGGTAACGTGTCATGATAGGGCCCAGAATAATCACTGTTCAAATTAAAAATTTCAATTTTCATTCAGAAATGTGAGATGTACGCCCAAATTCAAATTCAAATTTAGGCGGTTACGTATGACCAAGCAAGTCATTGTACCAGACGTTATTCACATCCAACTCCCAAATGGCTTTATTCACAGGCTCTGATTTGCTTACAGGTCATATATTGTCAAAAAAAAACACCTTTAAACAATTCCAGTTATGTTTAGGTGTTATAAAAGCCGTTTGGATGAGCATTTCAACTTTTCCAGTCTGCACTCTCTTACCTGTGGCTCTTGTTTCTCCAAGACCTCCACTTTCTTTCTTGGTTTGGGATTGGCCTTCTTTAATTTCTCTGCACACAACGAAAAAAAAAAAAATCAGCAAATTCAGTTTACATCTTTGGAAAAATATTTTTACCAAGCGGGCGGGGGAAAAGAAAATTAAATGTCGTTGGTGAGGAGCACACAAACATATGCAACAACAGGCCTCGAATTTCGCCACGGCACCCAGCAATTGCTGTGGGTGCCTTAAAAACCTTCAATTCAAATTCAAATTTCCTCATGGGTGCCCTTCATTTTGGGGAAATTGCTGTGCCCTTTTGAAAAAACGAAATTTAAGGCCTGCAACAGCGGTACTTTTTCAATATTTCCAAAACACTTCCTTCTACCATGATGACGAAAAACCAGCACAACAGAAAAAGTGTGACGCTTATCATTGGTAATTAAAGCACATGGACAACATCGGTTCATTGTCTGAGACCAGTACCCACACTTTGAGCAACTCACATAAACATGAAATAACAAACCTGGAAAATTTAGGCTAAATAGGTCTCAGAGTCACAAGAAAATAGTGGGAAAACCTGCATATGTTTTCACTGTTGTCAAACATCGAGTTTTGGACTCGCAAAATCAAAACTAATTGTTTTATCGTTTCTCAAAAACTGAAGTATTTCAGGCAGAAATGCTTCAAGGGAAGTTTTCACCATGACCTTCTTTATTTCATGTAAGTCATGTGCAAATCTGTGACCATTTTAATTTTCAATCTTACCAATGTTGTGCACACCCTTTAAGCGGATTTCCAAAAGTAATCGTATTTTCAAGAACCCCAAATATTGATACAATTGCATTAAGCTCATTCCAATACATCTGGGTTAAAATTGCAAAATAATGCATGCTGTTGGCGACACGCTCGCTTAGTAAAAAAATAAAATATTTTTTTTAAGTTTTGCTAGAAAATATCTTTTTCATGAATTCATGAACTCATTAAAGCAAAACTTTCTGCATTTTTGAGATTGTTTGGTACAAATCTTTAATCTCAATAGCTTAAAAAAGAAAGCTCTTGAGTCCCTTTGTAGAGAAAACTGAACATCTTCGTCCGCAATATAACAAATAAGTGAGATTTCTTGCAACTTTAACTGCCCAAGGAAATCAAAAAACAAATTGCCACCAAACTGATTATTCAGCAAATGAAATTACCACATTTAAACAAAAAGTGAAATACAGAAGCTGTATCATACAAAATGAAAAAACACACCGTGCATTTTGAAGGAAGCAACTCAATCATGGACAAAAGCAAGAAGAAAAAAAATATACAATAATATACACATTCACTTTATGAAAGCAACATAAGTTAACGATATCAAGCAATATTTGCACGAGATGCACTTGTAAGCATTCTGATACCAGCCGGTGCAGACAGTTTACGCACAGTGGCTCTTATTTATCCAGAGGAGTAACAAGACACTAACCTGGTTCAGGTTGTTCCTCTGGCATTTTAATGATACTTTGTGGAGGAGAAACTGAGATAACAGGGAAAGATTGGATTCAACAAGAAAACAAAACCAGAACTTGGGGCAAGTATTAAAATATTTGTTGTCAACATTTTGTTAAAAAATACCACTTTCTCAAAGTTATTGGGGCTTTTATTTAACTTAAACAAACAAAGATTTTAAAATGGGAAAACAATTCACGTCTTAACTACGTTTGTCTTTCTTTTTATCAACCACAACTTTAAATTCTGTCTTATATTGGAGAGAAGTGGGTTTAATTTTGGAAGCTAGACAATACACCTGCAAAAAGAGTTTGACCTAGTTTTTGTGGCACAACTTACCACAGAATTCTGTGCTTATGAATACAGCCCACAGAACTGTGCGCTTTACAGGGCTTCTGAGTGTAAAATTAATTAAGTTGGTAAGCAGCATCTATCCAGATGCAACCGACCCATCCTTCCCCCATTTACAAAGTCTCACCTTTCTCCTTCTTCAGTTCCTTCTCCTTGTTCTGTTTGGGACCTAGAACTTGTTTCTTGTGGTCCAGGAAATTATCGTAGCTAGATAAGAGTCCGTGCTATAGTACTGTACTGCTGAAGCTAAGTGGACAAAACAGACATTGTTTAAAAGAGTATTTATTAAGTAGAACACAACTTACAATATCAATTGACCCAATGAGCCATTTTAGAGTTGGATTTGAATAATGTCTGGTACAATGACCTGCTTCGTCACACGTGACCGCTTCAATGTGAATTCCTCAGACTATTGAGACAGTTGCTATGTCACATGATTCGCGGCAAGCTTTTGCCTGGTCACATAAAGAGACGGCAAACAGCCAAACACAATTCTGAGTGATTGTGTACGGAACAATGGTACCAGGCTTTGCTCATCTGGAGGTTGCTATACAAAAGCTTGCCCCGAATCATCTTACATAGCAACTGTCTCTACAGTCTGAGGAATTCAAATTTGAGTGGTAACTTTGTGACTAAGCAAGTCACTGTACCAGACGTTATTCAAATTAAACTTGCTTAATCACTGACGTCATTATAACAATGCCCTTGGCTGTGCCATTTTGGGAGTCAATGTTCCTGTGCGTGATGCGCATTTTATTTGTGTAGTGCGCATTTTTGGCGACGTGGCATTCACATGTTTGCAGGATGACTTCTACAACTGCGAGCAGGAATATTTAAAATCACATTCAACATAATAGGGAAAAAGTTTACACAATCAGGGAGATTATCAAATTTGTTCATCAGACAATGGAGAGATTGGTTTATTTTCAAAAAAAATTTCTGAAGAACCAGGGAGAGTTGGCTAAGCTGCATTTTACAAAAAAATATAAATAAAACGATCTTGAGAAATTCCTTAAAACACTGATAGGAGGACTAAGCTTTCCTTTACCTCTCCCTCGGTATAAAATTTGCTTTGGCACTGACGCTTGTAGCGATGAAGTTGTATCATCTCCTTCAGCTCCTCTTGTGTAAAGGCTTTGTCTTCCTCGTCCTCGCCAGCTGACGACTCGGATGAATCGCTAAGGAGAATATTCTAAGCCAGAATTCAAAAGAGGAGAACAGTCTTAACCAGGATTTTAGGCATTGCATGGTGGAGCAGAATTTTAAGTATTCTTTGGAGTACACTGTATCTTCAAGTTGAGAAGTTGGAACTGAAAAGAGCTGGGCCCAATTTCATAGAGGTGCTTAAGCAGAAAAAAATTGTCAAGCGAAATGAGCAGGATACCACCACAAATTGTACATGTGGCATGGAAGTTTGGCTGGTACCCTTAATCTGGTCAGTATAATTTAGTTGTGTTAGCTACTTTATGTGCTTAGGCTGCTCCGTGAAATTGGGCCATGATTGGTTGTTCTCAATGTTTGGACTAGTGTGTATGTGTACTAGTGGTTGTCAAAGGACTGAATGGTCTTACCAAAGAAGTATTTTAATTAAACTTTGAAAGCTTCTTGCTCGAGAACAACTACTGTGATTAAAATGGACACTACTTCCCACTTTGCTCAACCAAGTACTAACTTCTTCTTCTTCTTTTATAATTATTATATTTTTTGTTTGTAGAGGTGGGGGGGGCGGGGTAAGGTAATGGTGTTTGGTAGATAGGAAGAAGCGATGCTTGGTTTTCAGCATAGCTCTCTACACCTTATATAATAGCCATTTTACTCATTATTTTTTACACTGCAGAAAATCTCACGGATATAACTCAAAACCCTGGGAAAGAAGCCAACACCAGATAAAGGCACGATCAGGTAACCTCTTGAAGAGTAACCTTAGCTTCAGACCAACTACTTTTGTGTTTTGAGAGGATAGCTTACACTTTCACAATCCATTTCTAAAAAACCTCCATCAAAAGTGTAACAGAAGTTTTTGCTATGGGAACCATCTCAACGAAAGAGAAAACGCGACAGGCCAAGATAAAGCTACGTTGACCGGCTGAGGGACAATACCAGAATGGAGAGAGATACTTTGGTGGAAAAGATGGAAAGAGAAAGGAGTGGAGACGTCTTGTCCGCCATGTCCGAGCAAGTAGCTCCACATAAGTAACAGGGAAGTTTTGTAATTAGGCACTGCCTTAACCCTCTTGCCGTCTGACCATTCAATACCATTCACTGTGGTTTTGAATGATAGATAAACTATGCCATGTCCGAGCAATATGATACCATGAGGGAATGCATGTACACAGTACACAGTTAGCTCTGTGCACAGTTGTGCCGCCGTACACAAACTTGGCAGTCGAATGGTTTCAAATGGTTGGTCAACTCACTGGAAAATGTTGCCAAGAGTCACTGACAGTAGGAGGGTTAATACTTATTTCAGATGTACATATTTTAACCATCAAGTCTTGACTTACCTTCAACCACCTTCTGCTCTTCTTTATTTTGGATAAGTTGTACAGTCGTCTCCGATCTGCCTTCCTCTCTGTTCCACGATTCATTGAGAAAAAAAAAGAAAGAACTTAAAATATACAACCCAGGTTTCAAGATATTCACTCACAAATAATTAACTTCCATCAGTGAGGTCACACTTTAAGGGGGAAAGGTTGAAAAGGGAAAAACTTTTAAAAAACAAAAACCCACACAAAATAATGAATAATTTTAAAAATTATGTTTTCAATCAAATTAATTAATTAATTAGTTAACATTAAACTCAAAAATTAAGTAGGTCTGAGAGAAGAGTTAGTTAAACAAATTTTTTCATTCAATAACATAAACAGTTTTTAAAAAACATAAATAAAAGTATTTTTTATTACAAAATTTGGGTAATTTGTTTTCTTCTTTCGTTCTCATTCTTTGAGTTTGAAATAGGAGGGTATTAGCCGTAAGTGAACGGGAATGAAACAATTAAATTTCCAAGTAGGATAAAGTTGACAGACCTGCCCTTGATGTGGTCAGACCGTTAACTACTTTGATATCTTTGTCTCGGATGCTATCTTCTTGAAGGGCTTCGTCATCAGGTAAGACAGCATCACGACCGATCTCTTCCTTAAATAGTTCCTCCTCACTGTGCTCACTGAAACAACCGAGAGTGTACACATGATAAAATGTTAACGAATGCATTCTTATGTAGAGAGTCCGTGTTTGTATAACCACCAACTAGCTGCTGCAACAATATGCCATATGCGAGTTACGTCTCTTACGTAGCTACACAAAAGCTTGCCCGAATGAAGAACTCAAATTTAAGCGTAAGTTGTAATCAAGCAAGTCATTGTAACAGACATTATTCAAATCTAACTCGCAAATGGCTCATTAGGGTGGAGGTATCCCTTGCATGGTTTGCATCATCCGACTGAGACTCGTGTGGGGGGGGGGGAGAAACAGCCTCAAATCATGCTTGCTAGAAACAAAGCTGCAGGCAGGCTTTGATTATTGCATCAGTTTCCACTACAACACACTAGGGGAATACCCACAACCAACACGCCACATTCATTGTAGTTGCTCTATGAACCGTGGGGTGCTATGAGCGGCATTGTACACAGGCAGGCTACAAAAACAGTTTTCAGGGACAGTATGATTTCTAAGAACATAAAATAACAATGATACATAAAAAGAGTTTGTGATTTGCGATTCTGAAGATCCGGTTTTGAATACATTTCACAGGCCTGGAATTACACAGAGGCCATGGAGGCCATGGCCTCTGTTGCCCCTGGTCTTGGCCTTGGTGCCCCTTCAAAAGTTTCCCATAGACTTTCAGATTTTCCAATGGAAGTGCCCTTTGCAAAATGAAAATGGCCTTGCCCTCTCAGAGATGAAATTCCAGGCCTGATTTCAAGATTAACATTGATGAGAAACTTTCAAAACACATTGATTGGATAAGAAACATTACTTTCACTTCTGTACATAAGGATAAAGTACTCCGTAACGCTTTCCCTTAATTAAGTGATTTCTTTTGATATCATGGTCCTCATGCAAAGATGGAAACGACAACAGGCTCACAAACCTTGAAACTTCTTTGGTCAACATAAAGCCAGAATTTTATCAATGAGGAAAAAAGTGGTTTTTTTCCATTTTGCAAGGGGCATTTACATCTTTTGAGTCTATGAGAACAATTTGAGGAGGGCACAAAAGCAAAGACCTCAGAAATGGATGACACGGCTGCAACTAATGTAAGGCCAAGTCCAAATTAGCCGCTGTGGCTATGGCTATGGCTTGCCACTTGGACATGGCCTAACAACCTGTCCCTAATACTTACGGTGTTGAGGCAGTCAGAAGTTTCTCAACATAATTCAAATAAGGCTCAATGCGTACTGCTGTCTCTAATCTCTGGATGTGAAGTGGCTTAGCTTGTGGGACCCCTCCGACCGGCCCTTCGGGTAACACAGCGTCACTGCCAACAGCTTGGCTCCCTTCACTCATAACGATAATGGTATAGCTGCATTGTCTACTGCAAATGGACATAAAGTAATGAGTTGTTAACATTGTATAGTATGCAGTTTACTTGAATTTGGACAAATTGGATGATTTGAATAGTCTAGTCTAAGTATAAAACTAACCCTGAGAAAAATTTTTACACAAAGGCTGCTTTAGCCTCAAGATTTAACTGAAAGGGATTCCAGTGCAAAAGTAGTTCCAAGGTGAAGCCTGGAAAGTACAAATGGTCAGGGGGAGTTACAGGACCTGGAACTTCATCGTCGAGAGGACAAGGCCATTTTCATTTTGCAAAGGGCACTTCCGTTGGAATTCATCAAGTCTATGGGAAACTTTTGAAGGGGCAACCAAGGCAAAGACCTGGGCAACAGAAGCCATGGCCTCTGTGGTCTTCGTGTAGTTTCAGGCCTGGTTACAAGCAATTCTCTAACAAAAATACATTTAAATAAAAAACGAAGTAAACCTATGCTGTATCCTTGGCTTGAAACTTGTTATGTTGCAAAGTTTAGTGTTTAAAAAAAATCATAAAATTATAAAAATCATAACTAAATGAGCCTTAGTGTTTGAGTCTTCACAGATAATACTGCTAGTAACATTACCATACAGTACTTAAATTGACCTAGACAACGGAGTTTGAATCTCAAATAACACTCCGCACTAATGACGTCACTTTTGCTCAAAATACCCAGATGTCTCACAAACTTTTCACCACTCAAACGATCATCGCATCGTCACGCCAGACTACAGTCTAAACATAAGGCTTGGACATAGTGTACAGGACTAACATGAGCGTACGTTAGTGAAATTTGAAACGTCTGAGATCTGGCTACTGAACTTGAGTTCTATTTTTAGACCAGGGCAACGGTGGCCATGGCCTCCGTCTATTTCCAGGCCTGCAGTATTTTTATATCACTATGCCACAGGACATTCAAACCCCTAAATCTGATTATCGCAATTTAATAGAAACAACACCCTCAGTCTAACCATGGGTTTCTACCTCCTGGTCTAACACTATCAGTACCCCATGAACACATACAAAACAGAGGCATTGTACAATAATGGCATACACATTGACTTTGTATGTCAAAAAAGTGAAGCGTACCTCCATTGACGGATGATAAGATTAAGACTAATAAATAGGCCTAAGGAGTAGACTTAAACAATAATGAAACTGACAGGACAATTCACAAAGGTTAGCGAGCAATATTTTCTAATCAAGAAACATCCATAGACAAATAAGATCTGAAGATAGACGTAGACTAGACAGAGACTGATAATTGAGATTAAGTTCAAGGCCAAGACAAGAAGACGGATGATTTTAACTAAGCTAAGGTAACAAACAGACCAGCTGGAAATATTATTTCATTCCCAGCAGAAATGGCATGTGTGTCCATACAACCCTACAAATAGGTAGTTGAGCTACTCTACTCTTGAGAAGTGCAACAAATGCAAGTGCACTCAGTCATACTCACTCACTAAAACCAAAAAGTATGATTTAATAAGCACTGACAAACAAAGCCAAAACTTAAGACCAATGAATGATTGACAACAGAGACCACGTCAGTAAACAAAGTCCACAGGTAGAGAAGCCAGATCGTCACCCCTGCATGGTAATCCTGAAATCACCGTGCAAGGTAACATTCTTGCAGCATGCAAACATGAATCAGGAAATAACGAGGAAAAACGTGAGAAATAAAATAGGCCTAAATATTATTTGAAAACACATTGGAAATAATGCGACAGAAATCATTTTCAGACATCGAGCATCAGTCGGCCATTGTCGCTCGAGTGCAACCTCGGTGGCAATACTCACCCTCAGCCGGGGCAATTCCTCCAGAAATACAACTTGAATGCAGTGCAAAGCTGTAGACTGCAACGACAGCAAGATGGCGAAGCACTAGATGATTTTGCAAGGCAGCGGCGGCATTGAGTTGATAGGTTGTCCACCGAAGCCACGAGCACTGTGGGCATGACTGCCCTCCTGCTTTGCGGGGGGTCCACCGCCATGCATAAAACAGACTTGAGCTAGCAGTTTGCCATGATGTCAACCTCCTTCCACGAGCGCGCAAAACACACCGCGCCATTTTTACCCCTAGCGGCTTTATGCATTGAACGTGACCGGTGGGGACGACACGGCAGGGACGAAGTTGATGGTTTACACTGAATTTTCACACAAAACAGCCTGCACCGGGAACTACGGAGTCTGCAAGTGGACATCTATCTGCTTGTATGTTTTTTTCCAGTTAAATGGACTGTTTGGATAAAATCGTTCATCATGATGAAACTTCAATTTATTGTGACACGCATTAAAATCTTTTGTTTTAATGTATGAAAAAAAAAATGCGCCAAAAAATTTAAAAATTATGCTTCTATGGTGGCAAGCAACATTATGATTAAAAAAGGGACATCATGCGACTTCAAAACATCACAAATTGTTTTATTTCCAAAATTGCAATTCGTTTGTTCTCTTTCTCAAAATCGGTATCTGTGTGTATTAATATTACACTTTGTGTCGTTTTAATCACTGTAAATGGTTGGACTACCAGAGAATATTCCGTTATGGTGCCGATTCTGCGTTTAAGCCTAGTGTACAGAATAGGCAAGGATAAAAAACATCCATTAGTCTGAAAGCTTACTGATTGTGAACGAACTAGACAAAAAATTGTGGAAATATTCGGTTGGACAGCCAAAAGAAACATATTCCCATATGGTGCCGATTCTGCGTCTTAGCCTATGTATGCCCATGGTGTATTTGTTCGTATGCCTATGTACTGAACTGGTAAGGATTTTTAAAAACATTCTAGACTTATTAGTCTGAAAGCTTACTGATTATGAACGTATACTAGAAAATGTTTTGTGTGAAACATGAGTCCCTCTGAAATGAAGTCATATTCGAGAACACTGTATATCTAAAAACCTATTTTTAAAAACGTCATTTTTGGTGACTAATGCTGAGGGTTCAAAGCATGCTGTGCTGCACTTCATCAGTCAGAGTTAAAGTGATTTGCAATCCTTTACTGGACCTTTTCACAAAAAGAAGTGAAACCGTTACCACAAAAAGAAGTGATTTGAGTTTATTAATTACCTATACAAACTTGTAAAAAATCATGATTTTGTTGTTGTAGAGATTACTATTCTATGATTGACTTAATTTGAAAGATGAAGTGTTGCTGCCTAAAGCCGGTTTTACAATCCCATGGGTGTATTTGTTCGTATGCCTATCTATACGCATGGGAGTGTATTCACGCAGTCGGAGACTCCATGGATCCAGCAAAGTGACTCGTGGGTTTTAATTTTTTCAAAAATAAACATAAGAGAGATTTAAAGCATCTGGGGAAATCAACAATAATACATGGCTCATTTTGCATGAAATGCTTATCTTTGATCGACCAGTGGGGTATCTGGATTTGTTTGTGCTGTATGGACGCTCTCAGTGTACCCAGCAATAAACCGTGCAAGTCTCGCGCGTATACAACATTTTGGGACCACTCTGGTCCCACGTACGTGTGTACATTGATAGCTCTAGCGCGTAAAGGAAACAAACTCGCGCACGTTACTCAAAGAACGGGTCCAGAGATCAGTGGTCCCCATAGAGTTATATATAAGTTCTTCTATATAACTCTATGGTGGTCCCGCCATACAATGTTTGAATACGCGCGAGACTTGACCGTTTGCATTGGCCGCCCTCTAACGGCAACGTACACGGATTCATGTACGCGCTGAGCTCATCCGATCCAATGATCTCATCACGCGCGCGTGCATGTTTCATTAGCGATGGCAGCCAAATGCAAGGGTCTAGTGCTAATGACCCATGGTTTTTAATTTACAAAAAAGTAATGGGCCTAAGATCAAGAAAAAGCAGGAATAATTCGTGAATCCCCTATGGAATACTTGTATTGATTGAATAATTCTGAAGTGATAAAGGGAATGTATATGATTGGTAATCACTCTGGTAAAAATAATGGCAATAAAAACTATTTTTCATGCGTGGACATATACGCTGCGGATTTTGGCGATATTTCAAAAACGCGACCACCTTTTGAAATGCAATTTTCACAGGTTAATCTTATTGTATATATCTACATTTATATAGGATTAAAACAACCAAACGGTATAATAATGTTGCATGTCCAAAAGGATCTTGATTCTTGGTTGTTGTTACAAAAAGATATACAGAATTTATCAAAGCCTTAGTCATAAATGAATTAGAGGCAATCATTCCCGTAAAAGTTAAAATTTATCACTGTCGGAATGGGGATGTCGATCAACGGAGACAGTGTCATAAGCAATGAAATCCACAGAAAGAAATGTTGGAAGGACTAATTCAAGTCAAAACGTGCTCTTTTACTTCGGCTGATTGTTGTGTGCGCGCGCACGCATGCAGTGAATGATCGACCCGATTAGAAAGTTTACATCTACCGCGAAAAGAGAACTACTGTGTGAAATTCACGTGGTTCCTGGTAGAATAACAACTCGATTTTATGAAGTGCTTGCTAAAGATTTGAAAGTTATGAATATTGGTGTACCAATGTGGAGATCACTACTGACATGTATAACGGTACTCACGTTACATTTACATGACTTGCCGATGGGTCGATGTAACCAATCTTTGCCTGCTTGTGTCTGGAGGTACGTATTCTCGAGCCCTCCGTTGCGCGTTGTATGCAACGGAGGCGGACTCCAACATGGGTTACGTATTCATTAACCTTTACAAATCTTCGGAAAACTTTTTTCTAGGGCGCCTCATGTCAAAGTTTGACGGATAGTTGTCATAATGTTCTTAAAATGTACCGGTAGTTCGTTGTACTTAGTAGTCGTCTGTAGAATTGGACGTCTAGTAAAAGATGCCAAACCTGACCGCCAACTTTTGCTTTTCACTTGCCATGGAGCTGTACCTGACTGTACTGTAGTGTTAGTGTTACTGCTTAGTGTAAATAGTGGGTTGATTTTTGTTTACACAGCGACGAGTAAAAAAGTGGCGGTCGTATTCGTCATTTTTTCCGACCTGGAAAAGTTTAACTTTTACATAAAAACAAACAACAAACAAACAAATGCCTAACTGACAATACTATTTAGTAGATGATCACTGTGTCATCTGTTTATTTTGGGGGGTGTGGGGGAGTCTCGATGATGAATTGATTTGTACTTAAAAACAACCATTTATTTATTCATTTGTTGATTAAATACTTTTTTATATCTACAGGATCTTGCCAAGCTTGGATGTAGAGACTGGATTCATTGGAGTCAATGCAGCAGTGAGTTTGTCATGATTGTTTTGCTCTCTGTAAATGGGCGTGCACAACCTTTGAATTTGTCATCACTTTATGAAAAACTAAACATTTTATAAAATAAACTTTTTTTGTATAGATTTCCTGTAGAAAATTATAAACAAATCTGCAGGCCTATCTAAAAATGTAGGCCTTTTTTGAAAAAATTACACCAACAGAATTAACAAAAACAAGTTTGCTTTGGGGAGTTTAATTAGAATTTGAATAGAAATGGCTTTTTAGTCCATATTTTAAGTTCACTTAATTCCCAACTGCCATAGACTTCTGTTGGCTGCGGTCATTTTTACAGATTATCTGTAGAAATCGGCTGAGGTTGAATGGACCAAGCATTCGACCATGCCAGATGATTTGGTGAGGAAACTCAATAACTTATTGTTACTTTATTGCAGACATGGTAGTTTTCATGCAAAAAGCCTGTTGCACATATTCTTATCTGGGCACCATTTACTACAGTTTGCAATGTTTTGGTGTCATACATGGATTGCCTTGCTAAATCCTGTTCGTAAGTATGACGCCCACTTCACACAAACTGGCTCCACTGATTACCAGGAGCCAGTAGGAGTTGCATTGAGCTATTTTTTTCTTTGATAATTTATGCAAGAAAAGTTCAATAATTGGACTTGTCTTTTATAAGACTAAGGTTGTCTCAGAATTAAAAGATTCTCTAATAAGAACTGCCTTCAAAGGGTGAAATGGGTGGTTTGGGTAAAATTACACACAAACCTTTGCCAGCTTTGCAGTTTGAAGTAGTGAAAACTTGGATACAGCAGATACATATGCATGTAAGGCAATGACTTGCCAACAGGGTAGCTAGCCCTAGTCATAGAAAAGATTTCACATGACAGGGGAAAACTGACTGTGTTTTTTCTCCTGTGTTTAGTTTCAGGTGGAGTACTTGGATAAACTCTGTTCACAAGAATTCCAATGGAGTTCTTCCTTTGGTTGCTCAGTACAGAATCAAAGGTAACATGAGACCTATGTGCTAGGCTACTCCAGCTATCACACTTGACAACGCTTTACGCTCATTGATGTAACTTATGAAGAAAGTCATAGCGTACTAAAGACACCTCTGGGTCAAACGTTTGCAGTCAGAAATTGTACAAGATGACCTACTGACCTATTTCTTGACACGCAGCACACTTACAAGCGCCTTTCCTGTCCACCATTTTGGGAGTCAAAGTGTTTTCAGGAATTGACCTCAAAAAAATTTCCAAAATGTCAGATTGAGATGTGCATAATGCCATGATTTCAAAATATCTTTACTCTCATAGCAATATGTTATTTGTTACCAGCTTGTTGGATACCAGCGCCATATGTCATCGACCAGGCTATCACACCATTACTCCAACTGTGAACTGGTCAGATTGTCACTGTGTAAGTATTATTTTAGGTTACTATTCAACACCTAAAAGACGAGATAACCTTTTACAAGACCAAAGTGTCCAAATATGAAGATTTCTGATATTTTTTGAAGCAAACTTTTTTTTTAACTTCTGAGGATATTTCCTCCATGCTCCTGTATGCTAGTTTCTTTTTAATGATTTGAATGTTAGGCATATGCTAAAGACCTAAACCTCTAGTTTTCTGTACCAATGTTCTTTCAAAAGAGCTACCTCTAGCCCAGTGGACTCTTCTGCCCATAGCAAGGGAGACGGGCTGGAGTTACCTCTAGCCCAGTGGGCTCCTCAGCCCATAGCAAGGGAGACGGGCTGGAGTTACCTCTAGCCCAGTGGGCTCCTCAGCCCATAGCAAGGGAGACGGGCTAGAGCTACCTCTAGCCCAGTGGACTCCTCCATCCCCTGCAACAGAGATGGGTTAGAGCTACCTCTAGCCCAGTAGACCCCTCCACCCACAGCAAGGGAGACGGGCTAGAGCTACCTCTAGCCCAGTGGACTCCTCCACCCATAGAAAATGAGACAGGCTAGAGCTACCTCTAACCCAGTGGACTCTTCCGATTGAGACAGGCTAGAGCTACCTCATACTAAACCAAAGAAGCCTCCCTGTTAGTCAGTATTTTCTGGCATGGTTGGCTGCAGACTGCGCCGATTCACCTTATAAACCCTTTACAAGGTGCTATAAAAATGGGTCTCATAATTCAAACATTCTGGATCTGGTTTGTTTGCTCTGCATACCTGTCGTAAAAACTTTAAGTACTTTGATACGCCGTCAGTAGTGATAAAGCGCTGTTTAAGAACTGCATACTATATTATTATCTTAAAACTATTGTCCACTTTTCAATAGGTGCCTGAGAGAAAAATCATTACTGTGAGGAACAACCCACTGTGTTACAGATGGTATGCAACGTCCATCCACAGAATTTCCATGTAAGAATAATTTGCTTGTATCTGTTTGTCATTTATACAAATTTCCTGCATATTTCTTTTATAATTTTTTAGTAGGGAAAAAAGCTTCTCAATTTATAAATATTTAATTTGCTGTGTCCAGGAATAAGAAATTTCAGACTTTGATCTGAATTCAGACTTATAACGTCTGCCTGGTAAACAAAAATGCTGTATTTTTCTCCAAATCAAGTAAGTCCGGCTCTTTTATCTATACTTTTCTGAAGTGCGAGGATACTGTTCCCAAAAGCTCCTTTGATCTATAAATCCAGGGGTTATCAAAAGGTGGAATTGCCATCATTTCATCGTACTTCCTAAGATCTGGATCCCAGTTTCAGACTATTTTTGACAGCAGTGACTCTCACCTATGTGTTCTCAGATGGAGTTCAGGCTTCAGCTATGGCCAGTGGATTACAGAAACGTTGAGGGTGTGGGTGGTGGATTGGACTGATGAGGTGGAGGAGGATGGGGAGTAGTAATGCGACCATTCCTTCAAGGTAAAACAACAACCAACTCTTGATCTCTTGATTCTAACCCATTTAAGGAGTTGAACATCCTGGCTGAAGATGGAATTGGGGGTGGAAATTCGAACCCAAACCCCTGCCACTTCAACTCTCAGTTTACAGGTCATGTAATCTAGCCTTGTAACAATTGTGGCAGATGATTTTGATTGACTTTATCCTTCTATTTATTAAACCGTTGCGGTACCCGCTGCTTAAATATAGGGTTCAAACTGCCTCTAGCTACCAGGCAATCTCGATGGTCTGGTAGTAGACATCTGCTCTAGAATGGCAAAAGGTAGTGGGTTCGAATCCCACCTGAGTAATATGGTGTGGATTTTTTTTTTTCACAGGACTCGGGGGGGGGGGGGGAGAGGTATACAGTGCTTTACACACATTGGTGTATGGGTAAAACCAAACAATAATCTTTATCCCCGATGCAAATTAACATTACTTATCCTTCTTGCACAGAGATCTGCAGATCTGACAAGAACGTTTCATAGAAAAGGTCAGAAACCAGACCTGCAGCAGGTCCACCCAACTAACCAGCAGCAACTGTATGTCCAGAACAGCACTTTCAGTCAGGAAGATGGGTAAGTAATTGTTACTTGGCAAGTTTGCCTGCAGATACAAGATGGATAAACAGAATTGGATGCTGTAATCTAGGGCAAGGTCTAAATGGCGGCTATGGCTACGGCTAGATCACTGCATCAACATGGGTTGAAGTAAAGGATGTCCTTAGCAACACCCTTAGCAGCAGTCATAGCCCCATAGCTGTAGCCGTCAATTTGGATACGACCTCGGTAACATAAAGGGTGTGCACAACATTGGTAAGATTGACAAAATAAGTTCTTACAGACTTAAACATAACTTACATGGTATGAAGATGGTCACGGAGGAAAACTTCCGTGAAAATATTGTTGCCTCTCACCATCTCCAGAAAATGCATCACTCTTCACCTTTGTAGATGTTTATTCTATGTTGGCCCAAAAACTTAGGTTTGCTGCTGATGTAGGCCAAGCCAAAGTGCAATGACTAGACAAAGGCAGAGAGTTTATCCCATGATATTTTCACTTTCTTATTTCTTGTAGTTACTGGGAGGTTCTTATACAGACTCCTGTGTACTTAGAGCTGGAGTTCTTGATAAGAGGCAAGCCTGAGGTGGCTGTTCAAATGTGCTTCATAAGGTATGTTGGCTAGCCCTCCATTCGATAAAGCAGAAAATACTCCTTTAATTAATAAGGTCACTTATACAGTAACAACAAAACACACAAATGTGCACAAGGCAGTAGTTGTGCTGATATTGTTTCTTTGTTTTCTGCTTATTTATCTTTAAAAGTGTGCACAACCTCATTAAGGTTGAAAAAAAATGTTCACAGATTTGCAAATGAAAACTTACATGGTATAAAGATGGTCATGGTGGGAAAACTATTCCTCTAACTATTTTTGCCTGAAGTGCTTTAGTTTTTGAGAAAAATTAAATACTCCGATGACCAATTGAGCTTATAACTTTCACTGGTTTGCTATTTCATGTATTTATTGTGGGGCACATAAAGTGAGAACTGGACTTTGACAATTCCAATGCATCTTTGTACTTTAATGTAGTTTGGCCTCTGCACTACATGCAAATTTCTGTTCAAATCAATTCTGGAACTTATCTTTACAATATCAAATTGATTGTCATAAAACATTGTGATAATAGATAATAATAAAGCAATGAGTCAAGAATTGAGAATTAAAGTTAGATCGGCTCACCGTGGAGTATACATTCTCAGTTGTCCATCTCAAAAAACCAGCTCGAAGTTTGAGTTCCTGCAAGGACAAATTAGTTTTAGGGGGGATCGTGCCTCTTCTATCGCTGCACCTAGGAGTTGTAAAGAAAATCATCTCTCCTCAGTGCCATCTTCAAAACTTCACTTAAAACCTTCCTTTTTTGAGAGAGAGCTTATTGTTCAGTGCTAAGAGCAACGAGCACTGGATTGGCGCCTTGTATGATTGACTTATTCATTTTTCTCTACTAGGATACCAGTGTAATACTGACAGACCATTGGCTCTCATTGACCAATGACGAGAGAGTACTCTACTTCGTATACAGCAGGCTCCCCTACAAGGCTTCTACAAGACCCTTGCTCTGCCAGTGTGGCCATTCTTCTCTCCAAGTGAGTCAATGATGATTATTTTCGGGGTTAACAAAGAAAAGTTGACTAGAGCGGGACTCGAACCTGCCACCTCTGGATTAATATGCCGGTGCTCTGCCAACTGAGCTTTCTAGCCCTAATATTGGCGGTTCTCACTGTTTTGTCAACGTGAAGGCTAGATAGCTCAGTTGGTAGAGTGCCGGCACTTTAACTCGGCAGTAGCAGGTTCAAGTCCCGCTCTAGTAAATTTTTCTTTGTTCAACCCCAAATTATTGAAAATTTACTCAGTTAGTTTCCCTTATGTGATGATATTTTTTTATGATGATGATAAATAGTTTATTTATTTCAAATTTAATAAGACATCACAATCAGCAGATTGAATTGCGTCTAAGTTCACGCTGAGTCAATTTGGAAAGTCATTAGAAAATTACAAATTTACAATTAGGAAAATAAATTCAATGGCATGATAGACTATAAAAAAATTAAAACAAATTTCAAAGGGGGTTATTAAAACCCTTAAACTGTTGGTATATTCTCCTGCCCAACTAGCCTTTGCCACAGAATTCCACAAGAGACTGTGGAGACTAGCACACACAGAGCTGCCAACTCTCCCTGATTCCGCAGAAAGATCTGTGAAAATAAACCAATCTTTCCATGTTCTGATGAACAGATTTGAAAAATCTCCCTGGTTGTGGAAACGTTTCCCCTACTATGTCGAATGCAACTCTAACTGTCTCCCAGATTGTTGTACGAAATCTCCCTGATTTGCAAGATGCAAATGTTGGCAGCTCTAGTACACAGTACACGCAAGACGTGATGGGGTTTGCACAAATACCAGCAGGAAAAGAACCCATGTGCCCAAAGCTAGCCTAGACGGTATGGTACTTTGTGGCAGTCTGTGGTATTCTGTGTATAGTATGGAGACCTTTCATGAAGGATAAAAAGCTGACATTGAAAGCTCATGATATAATTGCTGTAAGTGTTCTATTGCTGTTAAAGATGTTCTATTGCTGTTAAAGATGTTCTATTGCTGTTAAAGATGTTCTATTGCTGTAAAGATGTTCTATTGCTGTTAAAGATGTTCATGCTGTTAAAATGTCTATGCTGTAAAAGATGTTCTATTGCTGTAAAACGATGTTCTATTGCTGTTAAAGATGTTCTATTGCTGTTAAAGATGTTTATTGCTAAAAGATGTTAAAACTAATCATAAAAAGTGACACAGATACAGTTTCCCCGCCCCTCCTGCAGGACTGCAAGCAAGGATGACTAGCCTCCCAAATTATTATTATTGTAGGAGGATGGTGCTTATTTTGACTTTGGCATTCAAGTCTTCATTATATGATTTGGGATGGTGGCTTATTTTTTAAAGTGTTTTTTGTTTTTCTTTCTTTAGTGCTTCATTGCTACTTACACTAGATGGGTTCCAGACATCAAAGACAGTATCTCTCCCATCCCATCTATTGCAGGTATGTGATGACGAACCACTCTTGTTCAGTTAATCGTTACCTGTGATGATGATCATATAACTTGACCATTTATACTCTTAAAAACTTGACCTGGTGTGAAGTTTAGTCCTATCTAAGACTTGCTATGTTTAAAAAATTATATCAGAATCCGTGTTTTTTGCTATCCAAAAATTATCAATACAAATTCACCGTTATGTTGTTTTTTGTTATCATGACTACTTTTTCCATTGGACTGTTACAGGTTAAATTTGTGGTATTTGTCCGGAAAACCACAGATCAAGAAAACTGTACCCTTTGGAAATTGTTTATGCCATCCATTGACTAAATACTTGTTTGCAAAACTCACTGTCATGAAGTGAACACCATAAAAATCCTACTGGGTGTTAAATCTTTTTTTTAACAATTCAGGATAATTAAGCTCTCCTGATGTTTGGCATGTTTATGTAGTTGTACTATACGCAGTTCAATTCAATCCAGTTTAATGTTGCAGGCTGAAGTTTGCAGCGTCCTCTGTTACTGCATGGGTTTTTTCCCAATTATTATGACTAATTAATCATTATTAATCATTTGATTTGTGTTATCTCAGGGCTTGACCCTGAATGTTGAGAGCCTAGCCTTCACCTCAGCACACCTCCTACTGCTGATGGACTCTAAGATATTTGCTGTGTACAGAACCTCAACAATCTCACACAAGTCACTGGTGAGTTTGAAGATGATATCTACATTGGATGATCTTGAAATCCAGATGCGTACTGAAACCTCCCAAAGATAAAGCCATTGTGTTTGAGAACATCGTGTGTGATTCTTTAGTTGATTTCTCTCACAAGGCTAAAGAAATAGGATACCCTCCTGAGATGTAAAGGTTTTCTCAGAAACTGCGAGCACTTTCCTCCGTTTGTCTTGTGACATATTTCTTGAATGGCTGAAATGAATGTCCTTTTATTTTTAATAGTGGTTGAGATGAGTTATCCCAAATAAAGTTCTTGTGGCACACAAGGAAGTTTACTGTCTCTTTCTGGTGAAGTCAAGGAGCCCTCAAAAGTTGCACTGTAACCCCCTTGTCCTACTCATCTAGTGCTGAGGACTGTTCCTGGAAGTTCATTGAAGTCTTTAAGTCCAGGGGGTTATTATAAGGTTGAAGCGCAATAGTTTCAACATACCTCCTAAAAATTTGGATGAAAGTTCCAGACTGTTTTGCCAGCAAAGACACTCACCCCTGATCTACATATGCAAGGTTGTAAGTATGAGGTGGGATTCAAACTGGGTTCCAAGAGCCAACCTGACCCCTCTAAAGAATAAAGAATTTCTAGAAACTCACCATGAATCTACCACTATAGTTTCTAACCCTCAAGGTGTGTGTTCTATATTAATTCTATCTCCAGGTTTATCAGGGCAGTTAACGGTTAAAGGAAGGGATTGGTGTGTCCCAACAAACCTCCAAATGGTAAGGATTCTGATCTACTCTGAACATCTTCAGTCAATACATTGACAAAGTTTCTTACCAACAGGATTGGAGCTGACACTGGTGGGCACTGGTTGGCACCGGTCGGCACCGGTCAGCACCGGTGAGAAAGAAACATGAAGTCACTCCGACAGGCACTCAATTTGAAATGCAAAATCCTGAATACTGTATGATTTAATTGAACAATTGCCAAACTGTTTTTTTTTTTCTTCTTTCATTTGCAGAGCCACATGGCTGTTTTCTTCAACTCCACTAACCTTTTCTTGATCAGCGCTAATAATTCTGAGGACCATCAAATCACCTCACGTGAAATCACACTTCCTTTTTCGCTCCTTCGAGACCTCACATTGGTAAGATCGGTTTAATTTCTTACTTATTGATTGTTTGGCTTTTGTAATAGTGCATAAAAAGTGAGAAGTGGTCATTTGACATCAATCAACTTAGTTTTGTTTTAACTAGTCGCTTGGGAATTGTACATACAACACAACTATTCATGATAAAATAATTATGTGAATAAATTCAAGATTTTACTCTTACACCACGAAGTGTCGTATGCGTTGTATACACGGCGCTGTCCAAGTCCTGTGGAAAAAATTCCGCAGGCTCTATTAGGTGGGATTCGAACCCGCGTCCTACGCATTCCAGAACAGCTAGATTTTTTAAACGCTAGACCAATGAGTGTACATGGTGACCTTGGTATAAGAGCACTGGAGAACTGTTAGGAACGACCCCCTTTGAATTATCGTAGTTTTAGAAAACAAAGTAATTTTCACCCAAAATTTGAATCCTTTTCTCAGGCATCTGAAAGCACACAATTCTTTTCAACAAGGGTGTTTTCTCTTTCATTACTTTATTGCAATTTCGATGTCCTAATGAGCAGTGAAGATACTAGTCTTTGACAATTACCAGAAGTATATTCTACCTTTAAATCCTGTATTCAGCAGTGGATACAGCAAACAGTATATTTGATGCAAACATTACATCAATTAATCGTGTGAAGTAGTATGGACTTGACCTTTATTACGGTAAAGAACCTCATTTTTCTTCAAGTAAAATTAACAAAACCTAAACCACGGCTTATGATGAGAAGAGAATAATGTTCAGGATATGAGAGTTGCTCTGATATCGGTTGATAAGTATTGGGGAATGCTTAAAGGCACTGGACACTATTGGTAATTACTCAAAATAATTGTTAGCATAAAAACTTACTTGGTAACGAGCAATTGAGAGCTGTTGATAGTATAAAACATTGTGAGAAACAGCTCCCTCTGAAGTAACGTAGTTTTTGAGAAAGAAGTAATTTCTCAGTAAAATATTTGAATTGATTTTGAGACCTCACGCGTGAGGTCTTGAAATCGAGCATCTGAAAGCACACAACTTCGTGTGACAAGGGTGTTTTTTCTTCCATTATTATCTCGCAACTTCAACGACCAATTGAGTTCAAATTTTCACAGGCTTGTTATTTTGTGCATATGTTGAGATACACCAAGTGAGAAGACTGGTCCTTGATGACAACTACCAAAGGTGTCCAGTGTCTTTAACTGTCATTAAATTACAGATTCCTATTACTAGTTCCTTTTTGTATCATAGGAAGTCATTACAAAACTCAAAAGTTTTTTGTATAATTGGGTTTCTATTCCAGTTGGGTATTGAAGATGTTGCATTTGACAGCTTCTCTAGCACCCTCGGTGTTGTGGCTACTGCAACTAAAACCTTCCATAGTTACTTGATCTTCCTCTTGTATGACATCACCTTAGCGACATGGAATCCTTTACCCTTTTATCTGGAGGCTAGCGATACCTACGGTAAGTCTGTCTCCAAACGACAAATTTTAAAGTCTTTTGGGACAAGATTTTCTTAATGTCTGAAATGCTTGAGTTGGAATGAGATGTCGGTATGTGGTGCAATGACGAGATTTAATTAGAACCTTTGTGGAACCAAACCCTTTTTCAAGAGACGTCTTAAAACTATCCCATTGAATTTGAAATAAGAGCTGAGAGATTTGAGAAAACAAATTAGATTTTGTTATTTTTTTAAACTGTCAATTTCTCGTCGAGTGAACTAAAATCAAGTTCAAGTACAATTTCATCACATATATATTACAATTTTTTTTAGGGTCATTACCAAAGTATGACCCTACCTTTAAGATTATCTTTAAAATTTGGCCTAGTTATTAAAACCAAAAGTGACTAACATTGCAACCAGGGCCCAATTTCATGGCTTTGCTTTCGCTGAATTATTGCGCTTGCAATCACCATTCTCCGCTTACTGTGCAAGCGCCATATTTCTGCGCTAGCTGTGTATAAGCGAAGATTGCCTAGTAATGTGGAGTAGGCACGCACACAGGCAAAAGTTTACTGCTGATCCGTGAATAATGCTTGACGTAAGCGCGGAATTCCCTACTTCCGTATTAAGCGCCGATTCTTTGCTAACGGTAAGCAGATCACCATGAAATTGGGCCCTATAGGCTTGATGCTACCAGTGTAAAGGTTTAACAAAAAGAGAATTCAGTTTTAGATGTGATCTGAAAACCTGAATAGGGAAAACCCTCTTAATCAAGCAGCCAATCCACATGCAAGGCTCCTATCCAAGGCAGGATTCAAATCAAACTAAACTTGGTGAAAAGCTAATCCCCAAGTCACGTTTTATACCAATGGCACCACTGACTGTCACTGTTTCTCACATCCAGGTAGTGTCTCCCTGCTGTTTATCCATAGTGCTCACAATGGAAGCTTCTTGTTCTGGGATGAGAAGAGACTTTATTCCACCCACAGCAACGGTAGGCTCAGTCAATATCCTTTCTAAGGGAACGTCTAAAGTTTTCAACATTGTTATGCAGAGAGTTCTACTTTTGAGGACCCCTCCCTCCCCAAAGTAATACTTAAATCAACATTTTCTTTCAAATCTGTTATTTAAATTTCACATTTTACGCACCTTTCAATGTTGTTTGGGGTCTCTGACCACCCCCCCCCCTTGATGAGTGTTAGAATTTTTGAAAGTTTGGACAGCCTCTAAGCCATTTAAGAAATACTCAACCAAACAAAAGATTTTAGTTTTTCTGATTTTTTTTTGTAAAAGACTAAATTTTTGAGTTGAAAATCACGCAGGCCTGGTTGGTCTTAACAATCTGCCAATCTTACTTTGTATCCAAGATAGATAGTTTCCGTACAAGTGACGACTAAATGAAGGGAACTTTTGTCGTCGGTCAAGTTGCCATTTCATCTTTTTAACTGTATCATTTACACAACGTTTTTTTCTGAAATAGGTCAGACTGTCAAACCCTTCAGAGTTCTAGGAAAAGAAACTTCAATGCTGAACAGCTCTGACTGTGAGGTGATCAATCAGGTGAGGAAGGCCGTTTGTTACAAATGAAGAGAGTAAATTTAAAAAGCAGACAAACAAGAAACAACTGTGAAGCCAAGTTGCTTTAAAATACCACGATGTATAGAGAGAAGGTAGAAACGACAAGTTTGGTGTGTCTTTTGTTTTGCTCATGGTAGAAGATGGTTAGGCCAAGTAAAAAAGAATACCAGTTGATCGTCCAGGTTTTTTCAAAAAGAGGAGGATGAGGGCCTTTTTATTTTGTATTTTTTATTTCTTTCGAAGGTGGCCGCCAAGCATTTTAATTCAAACTGGCCACCAATTCTTCAGTTTAACTTCACCACTTACTTTCTGTAGTTACAAGTTCTAAAAGATTGGTAAGTTTAATGGAAAATACACAGAAAATGTGTCTTTTTGAAGAAAAAAAAGTAAAATAAAAAATAGTAATAAAAAGGATGCGGCCTCAAAAAAGGATGAGGGAGGGGACGATCAACTGGAATTTTTTTTTATTTGGCCTTATGTGTTGTAATTAGTAATGCTACTGAGGGCAGTGCCATCAGCAGAAATTGTGTCCTTATTTTATTAAAATTTTTCCCTGGTCTTTGATGAGATATATATCACTGGGTAGAGGAGAAGTCCATTAGTCTTATGAAATATTAAACTGTGTCTTTTTACAGACCGTTCCCATTGTTAATTTGTTTAGGTGTGTGTCAGCCAGAAGGGAGATATCGTCGTGCTGATGTCATCCAATCGTTTGTATTACAGTAGAGTGGGCCTGACAAAGCTCATTAGCGTAAGTGTGTTCATTCATAAATACTCCTGGAGAGTTTATGCCGATTGATTGAAACGTGATCATGTGGTGGTGTTTCATCACCGGTCTTAAATCATCAACAAAGATAAAGCGGGAGTTGTTTAAGACCAATTGGCTAACGTGCATTCAGCACCCATAGCTTACACGGGCAGTAGTATACAAATAATGAATGTTTATGAGTGCAATGGTGCGGATATTTTCATGAGTTGAAAGGTGGAATTTGAATGGAACATTCCATCTTTCAACGAATGAAAATATCCGCACTATTGCATGAATGAAAAACATTCATTATTTGTTTTATATAACATCCAAGTAGATCTTTGTCATTTTGATTGGAGGATACAACTTTCAAAACAACAAAGCGTACAACATTTAATTGTGACATTACACCCATTTCTTTTGGTTCGGCTTGTTTGGATTCAACAGTGACCAAGTGCAGACACGCGCACGTAATGATGTGGTACGCACCGTGCAATAGAACAAATCGAATGGAACGAAAAATGCACGGTGAATGACATAGCGTGCAATAGTACGTTTATTTGCTATCACGTGACGGACAATCCTCCAATCAAATGGCAAGGATCTGCTTGGGTGTTATATAATAGCGCGTAACGCATTAATCAATGCATACCGGTACTAGTATGATAAATCTGTTAGTACTTTTGCATATGCACAATCTTTTTTAACGTCACATCCAATTTGATTTCTGGGGAAACTGAGCTGAGGACAGGATGGAAAAATATCACAAACAGAAAGGTTTTACAGAATTTCATAAGTTTTTATGCTTTTTTATTGAAAAGCTATTTTTGTAATTCAGTCTTAAACGGCCGTTTAAAATCTTGACACCACTTTTGTAATCCCTTCATTCAAAATTATTTGCAAACTTTTATTTCTGTATTTCTTATTTGTCTCATTTGTATAATTATTGTATGAGTTCATAAGAAAATATTATCATAAAAAAGTTGATGGGAAATAAACTTGTCATCAAATGCAAGTTGTTCTGTCCTGTATGCAGCATGGCCTTCCGACTCATTTCATAATGGGATACGAAAGTACTGGATGTTTTCATATTGCACTTGCTCCTCAAGTTTCACTTGTGTCTTTTCCCCCAAGATTCCTGCAGCCAGCCTCCCAACTGCCCATCCCAGACTGTTTTTTGATAGCTCGGATTCCTTGTTCATTGTCAGCTCTGACAATATGAGGTATGTCATCAATAACACAGACTTTTGAGTCATTTTATATTCTGTATTTAAGAATGAGGTCAGTTGAGACAGGATAAGGGGCCGGTCAAAATTTCAATAGTTTTTTACTGTCATAGAAAGGGTATGACAAGGGGAAAAGCTCAGAGACTGCACACAACTTTAAAAAGTGTAATACAACGTTTTGACAGTAGAATGAAAGGAGGAATCAAAAAAAGATGAAAACAAAATAATGAAAAACCTAGTTGGATCGGGGTGAGATTTTACTTTGTACAGTATGTTAAACTTGCTGTTTATGCACAAAATAAAAATGTATTACTTTGGGGAAGGGTGACCTTAAACAAATTGAAAATTGAACACTTTCATCAGAATTGCCCAAAGTACCAAGTATTAACCCTCCCCCTCCCTGTTTATTTATTGATTAGTTTTGTTTTATTGTTAATTACTGACAATTGCAAAATATATCAGAATATATGTGAAGTATTCCTTTTGTATTCGGTTAATTTTGGAAGTTTTGGAGAAGCTTTGAGGTGGCGCTACCCTCTTGCCTTGGAGCTTGCTGGATCTCGACACAGTCTGGAAAACACATGCCAGGTAGGAATGATCGACTTGCATATTTCATGACCCAACCATCTCAAAGTGATGCTATTTCTCAAACTTCTGATCTGCACTGATGATGCTGTTCAATTTTGGGCTTACAAATTAAGTGAACACAGTTCACTTTCACCAGCTACTGTCTTCCCAATGTCTGCCTTTTGGGGAGTAAAATTGCATTGTATAGATTTGGTGGGCAAGTAAAAGTGTTTGTCGCCTAAAATCTGCACTACACAGTACAGTATAATACACAGGTAAACTGACTCCCAAAATGGCACAACCAAGATTGATTGTGGCGATGATATCAGGGCCCAATTTCATAGAGCTGCTTAAGCAGAACATACTGCTTAACAATTGTCTGCTGAGCAGAAATGAGCTGGATACCAGTCACAAATTGTACACGTGACATGTTATTTTGGCTGGTAACCATATTCTGATAAGCATAAGTTCGGTTGTGCTTAAGCAGCTCTATGAAATTGGGCCCATGTGAGTTGGATCAATAGACTGTGCAAGTTTCGTGTTCAAGCATCCTTGGCCTATTATGCACATTGCTTTAACATGTGGAGGGAACAAAACCGTGCATTTAGCTGGTCTCGTCGTTTGAATACATGCAAGACTTGCACATTTTTTGTCCCAAATACAAATTGACAATCATCATTACTATACATGAAAAGCATGGTGTGCAAATGTGGTTCCTACCATGGGCACACTTGGTAACTCAAAGGAACAGTAGATATCATCTAAATCATAAATTATCTCATTCAGTTTTTTCAAGAAAAAATGTTGGATCATTTACTACTTTTAGAAACAGAGTGAAGTGGAAAAATTTACAGACTGAAAATCAAAGGATAGCGTAAATATCTGACCATTCCTATAACAACCATCTTGGATTACAGTACAATCACCTTGAACACGGAGACACTGCTGCCATATATTACCTAGATAGAGGAGAGACAATACAACTCTGGACATCTCTAACGTTCCCTGCAGGCTCTGATGTCAATCTCCAGGTAGTTTTTTTTTTTATCTACTTTTAGTTATACAGTCTTATTGTAACTGGGAAAGTTATTCAGTTTGGCCATTCGCGTTGACTTGTTAGTTTCTTCCCTGCCTTTCACCTCTGTGATGGACCTTGGTTTGAATCTCGGACCGGGTCCTTACATGTGAATTGGGTTTTCAGTCCTTGTCTAATAGTATTTAGGGTTTTCCTCCCACACTAAAACTTGCCCTTTTTTCATCATCTTCTCTACACAGGTATTTTTAGGCCTACAGGTCACAGAGCTACTTCTAGTCACTTATGAGGGTCCCACGGTTTCATTACCAGAAAGAGATAATAATATATACTAAATGATTGTTATAAACAGTTAGCTTAGCAATTGTGGTAAGCTGATTGTTGTTCGGTGCTTTTGGTTTGATTTAATCAAACAAGCAACTGAAATGCACAAACCACTCCTGTATCAATAAGGAAAGCGTTAACCTTTTCCTATATTGCAAACTGAGTGGTTGAATTTGAAGAAATTGTATTCCTTGAAGTTTTTGTTTAAAAAAAAATAATAATAATTTTTAAGAATGTATTTCATTTATTAGGTTAAGATGCCCACTTGACAGTTACCTTACATTTTATTCTAGTTGGACTTTAGGTAAAATGGACCCTTCTCAAACTGAAATAAACGGTATAATGATTGAAATAATCTGTATGTGAATCCAGGTGATATCCAGCGCTTCCAGCTTGTTGCATATTGGCGAATCTGATCACTGGGACTACCACCCTGGCTCATTGGCAGTAAACAAGGTATGAAGTTGTAATAATCATAATAATAATAAAAATAATTCAGTATTTATATACCAAAATTCATGAAAAAACAAGCTCTAAAGGCGCTATACATAAATCACCAGTTGTAGTTCAATCTCTCACTACAGGCTCCAAAGCCACAACCAGTTGCTTTTGGATAAAAATCACACCATTTTGTTTCGGGGTCATGACCCAACCTTTAACCATAATTGTTTCTCTTCGACCTGGAGTACAGATACCTGTCACACTGGGATGGGGGACTCTGTTTGATTAATGGACATCAATGCATAACCACCCACTCCACAGGGGCAGGGGTGGCCGGGTGGGGGGGGGGGGGTGAGAAAGAAATAAAGATCTTGATTCACAAAGAGGACATCCCTTTTTGTGAGTTTAAGTTTGGTCAAACTGAATTGATGTATTCCTGCAAAGATCTGATCAATTTTCTCCAAAACGCTTGGATGGAACCATTGGGTTTATTGGGAATATTTAGAGAACACAGAATAATGAAAGAAATGAGAAATACATTCAAGCTGTTTAGGTACGGTACCTTGATACAGAATCATCTCTATTTTGCCAACCAATTGGAGAAGTCATAAACAAAAGGGCCATATACCACAAGCTAACTACCAAAAGTTTCCTGGCTGTTAATTTGTTGCAGACTCTCACAGTACAATCAAAGGATAACCTTCTTGAGGACATGGCAGATTACTATGAAGACTTGGAGAGATTTACTGGAGATGCTGTGGTGGAGGTTACTCCTGATCAGGATGATATCACATGCAGGAGACCATCAACCATGGTCAGTTTTGAAGGGAAAAAAATAAATCAACCTACTACTCCAATTATTAGTTTAAAGGTGTTATACAGGATTGGTTAGGTTGAAAAGCATCATTGTTTTACTTAGTTTGAGAGCTTACTGATTATGAAGATAATGAAGTCCAGACTAGAACCATTTTTTTCTGTGAAATATTTCCCTCTGAAATGAAGTCATACTCGAGAAAACTGTATCTGAAAACCTTAACAAAATGCAACAGCTGATTTCGGTTGTTACAACCAAAAAATTAAGGACAATGTGTCTACATGAAATTTGTGCATGGTTTTTCACTATTTCTTCCGGACTCACACTACAGATTAAGCCAAATTTGACACAGGTTTGTTTTTTCATGTATGTTGATCATACAAAACATGAACACTGTCTGCGACTATTTTGTGAGCTCATACCAATCCTGTATAATTATACCTTTAAAGGGCCATGTCACACAAGGCAGTTACAGGCAACCAGTTCCGGGCAATCTCGAAACACACAACAGTGTCTTACAAGTTAGGCTTTCGGCTTGAAATGAAAAAAGTGTCAACATCTAAAAAGCATGCCATTTCTCAGGATTTTTCCTGATTTCAGGATTTCCTAAAAATCATGTAGAGCCTTCAGATTTTTCTTGGAAGAAGTAAAGCAGTCACCAACAGGAGAAATAAGTAGTCCATGTTGTGCATAAACATGTAGCTTTGTATTTACAGTGATGCACATACAGAGTCTTTAAAGGCACTGGACACTATTGGTAATTACTCAAAATAATTGTTAGCATAAAAAGTTACTTGGTAACAAGCAATGGAGAGCTGTTGATAGTATAAAACATTGTGAGAAACGGCTCCCTCTGAAGTAACGTAGTTTTTGAGAAAGAAGTAATTTCTCAGTAAAATATTTGAATTGATTTCGAGTGACAACTTCGTGTGACAAGGGTGTTTTTTCTTCCGTTATTATCTCTCAACTTCGACGACCAATTGAGGTCAAATTTTTCACAGGTTTGGTATTTTGTGCATCTGTTGAGATACACCAAGTGAGAAGACTGGTCTTTGACAATTACCAAAGGTGTGCAGTGTCTTTAAACCCGAAGTGTAACATCTTGGAGGTTTTATGTCTAGAATGAGGGGCAAGCCATTTTTCGGGAATTTTCACTATCCTTAAATCTCATCCCTGATCTAATCATAGAGCTTCCTTGCTCTATGATCTTATCATACATGTAAATCATCTTGTATGTAAATCATCTTCTGAAGACAAGTTTATTAAAATGTGCCTAATTTATCTCCAAGAGAAGACTAGCACCCAGGGAAAGAACATTTCCCAAGAGATTCTGAATACTATGTCAGTTTTAAATTTTTCGAAGGCGTGCTACATCTCTTTAATATATGAATGTTCCACTCTGATTTATTTCAAGGTGGCACGTATTTCTGTTGGTTGTCCTCCAGGCAGGCATATTCGTGTCAGGAAGCCAGAATTCTGTTGCCATTTCAATAACTACACAATACCAAGGTGAGTAATGCAAATATCGGAAAGAATTTTCAGTTTATTTATGTTGAGAGTGATTCATCGAGCAGTGAAATAATTACAAATAAGAGAAAGCCAAAGCATACGATCAACCCCTGTTTTAATTGAAATCATAGAAGTTGGACTTGGGAATGCTGCGTGTGTATGTTATCTCTGTGTATCCGAATATTATTTGGTTTTACCCTTTCACCGATGTGTGTAAAGCACTGTATACTCAGTACTTTCCCGAGTCCTATGAAAAAAAAATCAACAGGGATATTACTCGGGTAGGATTCGATCCCATGACCTTTGCCATTCTAGAGCAGATGTCTTACCATCTGGACCACCGAGATGGCCCGGTAGTTAGAGGCAGTTCAAATCCTATATTTTAACAGTTTAACATCTATTAAATCTGTGTATCTGCTTTGAGGCAATTCATACGTGCTGCCATTTTAGCTGTATGTCAACTTTGAGCTTTCCCATTGGCTGATCTGGTCATTACCCTACGTCCACAGCTGACATAGAGGGAGTGCACAGAGGATACAGACAAAAAATGAGCTAAGCATCCTACATGCTATTTCATGGCTCTGCTTAGCGTAGAATTCTGCGCTTACGGCCCACAGAATTATGTGCTTTACAAGGCGCCATAAGCACAGAATTCCGCGGTAAGCAGAGCCAAGACATTGGACCCTGTTTATTTTTTTGTCTGTTTAAATCTCTCTGTTTGATGAGCTCAAATAGCGCCCTCTGTGAGGTTCGTGGAGGAACATTCTTGGTCTACACAGCAGACATACAAAGTTGAGCATTTTACAAGTTTTGACATCACCTGTTGCAGCTTATGGTGTTGAAATCAAAGTTCAAGCCAAAACTTGATATATTTGTTTCCTTTGTTTTTTTAACTTTGTTTATTTGATTTGTTTGTAGAGATGGTTATTTGGAGTATGATGGATCAGAGGCAGCAAATGACAAGGTGGGTTTTTATGTTCATGGGAAATACTAGATTAATACAATTTACTAATTTAGTGTTTGAGATTGATCTTGACAAAGAAATTAGCGACCAAACATGGTTAGGCTATACACACTGTACATGAGGTTCTGAAGATTTATTTATTTTATTTTACTTATGTGTTTTTTAAGTTTAATTACACATCCAACAGCACAAGTGCCAATTACAGGATGGTGCCCAGGAAATAAAAAGCAATGTTCAATTTTAGATGTGGGAGGAAAACCCCAAATGGGGGAAAACCCATGCAATCCGGTAGGGACTGAAAAAACCCAATCCACATGCAAGAATCCAGGTCTGAACCGGGGTTCACAGAGGTGGAAGGCAGGGAAAGAAACCACTGGCATGAGCCGCCAACCTGATGCCTTTTTATGTCTGATATTTGGCAAGTGAGTTTGGCTCGTTGATGGTAGGCCAACTCGAGATCGAATTTCCTTTGAGAGGAAGCCATGTATCAAATTACCTTCAAAATATACCTCATGAGTGTCGAACAAAATGAGGTATAATGATTTATTTCTCTTCTTTTTTACATTGCAACTAACTTCTGAAATTTGATCATTCGGGAATATGTAACCAGGGTGAATAAGTTGATAAAACTTGCTCAATTTAATTTTGCTGCTTGAGCAGAAAATATTGCTTAAGAATATTCTGCTAAGCAAAAGTGAGCAGGATACCAGTGGCAGGGTATTTTGGCTGGTAACCTTACTCTGGTAAGCATATATTTGTTGTTGTGGTTAGCTACTTTTTGTACTTTAGCGGCTCAATGAAAATGGTGTTTTCTTTGTAGGTTGTTGAATATGACTGGTCTATCTTTGCATGCCCCATCGCCAGCCATTATCAGACGACTTTCAGACCAACACTAGATCTGTAAGTTTAATCAAAAATGTTTATTACTTTAAATAAACAACTAATTGTCAGTTGTTGTTTCTTTGTGGATTTTTTTTTCTGAAGACAATGTCAAAGCCTGTATGAAGTTGACGGGAAGATAGGGAACATTAATATTCCTGTCTGATTATGATATGTTTCAAGTATCCTTGTATGGTGTATGGATAAGAAAGATGAGGTTGTCCTTGTGTTCAGACCTCTTGTTCTAGTCCATGGGCTACTGATGAACCAGAGTAGAAGTTATTCAACATGAAACACGCATTTTACACTACCATGTTTTTGTACAGTTCTACTTCTGGACTGCTTCTCTTACACTAGTAGTAGTGTACCTGTTTATGTCTGTGTTGTGTTATCATTTAGCCTTTCAGAAAGACTCTGCTAGGGTCGAAACGTTAGGCCAGTAACTATTTTTTGTATTTACACCACAGGTCCTTTTGGTTGGTAAGCAGTTTGCAATCAACTAATTCTATTTTCTCAGTTCTAGTTCTATTACTTTTTTTCTTTTTTTTAAACAAAAACAACATTTAAAACCAAATCAAATGTCTTGACTTCATAAAAAGTAAAACAATGACTATGTACTGACATGTCATGTTTCATTGCAATACATGATACTTTTGTTATTTTTCATAGCTATGATTCTGATGATAAAGTGAGTGAATTAAGCAGTAACTATGTCATATATGAAGAGCAAGGTAGGACTGATTACAGCTACAGTGCAACCATGCTGCAGGTAAAACTAATACACTACTTAACATTAACTTTAGAAAACCAAAAGAAATTTTAATTTGGCATTTTTATTTCAAAACATTGACTTTGAATTAATGAAAATCACTTGGAATCCAAGAGCTCCATTCATATGGGATAATGCAATCACTGGAAAACGTTTCAGCTCATAAGATATCTTGTCTTCAGCTGTCATAACATTTTTAGAAATTGTTACCAAGTTTGGCTTATGTTACCGGTCTGGTACTTGGGTCCTACCCTCTCACTTTTTTTTAATGAGAAAGTCATATTAAGCCCAGAAAGTAGCCATGTTTAACACTTTTGTATTGGGAGCTGACGTTCGCTGATTAAAATATGATTGGGTCACATAGAAATTATCATCATCTAAGAATAATATTAACTTTGTACAATTGTTGAATTAAATTGTTAAGTTGTTACACAGGATTGGTAGAGTTGTTGCTTTTTATTAAGTTTTCAGATACTTTTTCTTGAATATGGCTTAGTTTCAGAGGGAATTTGTTCACAGGAAAAAATGGCCCTGGTATGAACTTCATATTTACTAAGCTTTAGACTAAAATTAAATCATGTTTTTTTATCATTACCAATCCTATATGATACCTTTAAGTCTCTGAACTAGCTGAAATTTAAGACAAAAACAGGTGCAATTTTCCCTAACTTCACAGCGGTCGCCATCATTTTTTGCAATTACAATAGTTTCTTTCATTGTAATTATTTTGTCCAGGCTGGATGTCAATCTTTAGCCCAGACCTGGTCATCGATGATCAACGGGAGTCACCACATGACGTCATCCTCCTTGATGTGGGGCCCTCATGTAAGGCTGTTTCTTCCCCCCCCCCTCCCCCCCGTCAGCTCTTAGGACTTGATGAACTCAGGTCAAATTTGTGATGCGATCAAGCTAAATGAGTCTTTTGTCGACCCTTGTCAATTTTAGTTTTTTTATCTGTTTGAAAGAAGTACAATCTCAGCTTTAAGGATATGAAAACCCCGTATTGATACCACCTTTGGTTCAAAAGTTATGGAAGTCGAAACACCAAGAGATGGATAGAAATGTATACCCCTGTCGACCTATTTTGGCCTGTTATTCAATAATGCATTTACCGACAAATGACTCATTTAGCTTGATCGCATCACATTTTCTTTTGCTCCACTCAAACCGAGTGTTATCACCCGCAAGTCAAGTTGTACTTTCAGTTGCTGTTTCCTTTGATCTTGAATTTAGACCGACACTTTATATTTAGACTCTTCTTAAGTTCTGGTCCTTTTGTAGCCCCAGACCAATATTTTACCTTTAGGCTCACCTTAGACCAGTGGTGTAACTAATGTCTGTGCGCCCCCCCCCCCCAATTTGAAATCTGGACCTGTGAGGTTAAACATTGTAATTGCAAAGAGTAAGATATTTTTGTCATTTTTATTCAAGTGCAAAGTAAAGTTAAATGGCCAGACATCCTGTCCCCCATTCCCGTGTGCCACCCCCAAAAAATATTTACCTTACCCATTGCCATAGACTGGCACTCATCCTTAACTTCATCTAGACTGGGACAAACTATTTTAAAAGGATTTGTCACAAAACTCAACCTTATAGATACCTTGTGACTCTTAAAAAGGATTATTTGCTTAATACTGGCCTCACATTCTGCAATTTATACTTTCCCAAACATTGAACTGAGCTAAAACATCACAATTTTATGTGTTTATTCATACATTTGGGCTTTTTTAAAGCATGATTGTGAACCTTTTTTACCTCCTTTCTTATACGTTTATATTCCCAGAATTATGAGAGTTGTTTTACTCAGAATTTAACCACCAATGTTGCCGATCTTCGAACTCAGCGCTACCAGGTCCTAAATAACACAGGAGTGTCTTCAATCACATGGAGTACAGGGAGAAATAGCAGCGTCTATCAATTCACAGCAACAGTCGTGGATCCTAAGTTTAGGTAATGCGTGAGTATCAGACTGTGCAAGTCTTGCGCAGATTTGAACATTGGGACCCCTAAAGTTGGCAAGCTTGTTTTAAACTGATACTTTGGGAGGGAGGTTCTCAAAATCTCAAAAGGTAGCACTATCTTTACAACTTTAAAAGGGTTGGAAACTTTGAAAGGGTTGGATACTTTAAAAGGGCTGGAAACTTTGAAAGGGTTGGAAACTTTAAAAGGGTTGGAAACTTTAAAAGGGTTGGAAACTTTGAAAGGGTTGGAAACTTTGAAAGGGTTGGAAACTTTGAAAGGGTTGGATACTTTGAAAGGGTTGGATACTTTAAAAGGGCTGGAAACCTTGAAAGCTTTGGAAACTTTTAAAGGGTTGGAAACTTTAAAAGGGCTGGAAACTTTGAAAGGTTTGGAAACTTTTAAAGGGCTGGAAACTTTGAAAGGGTTGGAAACTTCGAAAGGGTTGGAAACTTTGAAAGGGTTGGATACTTTGAAAGGGTTGGATACTTTAAAAGGGCTGGAAACTTTGAAAGCTTTGGAAACTTTTAAAGGGTTGGAAACTTTAAAAGGGCTGGAAACTTTGAAAGGTTTGGAAACTTTTAAAGGGTTGGAAACTTTGAAAGGGTTGGATACTTTGAAAGGGTTGGAAACTTTAAAAGGGTTGGAAACTTTGAAAGGGTTGGATACTTTGAAAGGGTTGGATACTTTAACAGGGCTGGAAACTTTGAAGCTTTGGAAACTTTTAAAGGGTTGGAAACTTTAAAAGGGCTGGAAACTTTGAAAGGTTTAGAAACTTTTAAAGGGTTGGAAACTTTGAAAGGGTTGGATACTTTGAAAGGGTTGGAAACTTTAAAAGGGCTGGAAACTTTGAAAGCTTTGGAAACTTTGAAAGGGTTGGAAACTTTAAAAGGGCTGGAAACTTTGAAAGGTTTGGAAACTTTTAAAGGGTTGGATACTTTAAAAGGGTTAGAAACTTTAAAAGGGTTGGAAACTTTAAAAGGGTTGGAAACTTTAAAAGGGTTGGAAACTTTGAAAGGGTTGGAAACTTTAGAAGGTTTGGAAACTTTGAAAGGGCTGGAAACTTTAAAAGGGTTGGATACTTTAAAAGGGTTGGAAACTTTAAAAGGGTTGGAAACTTTGAAAGGGTTGGAAACTTTAAAAGGGTTGGAAACTTTAAAAGGGTTGGAAACTTTAAAAGGGTTGGAAACTTTAAAAGGGTTGGAAACTTTAAAAGGGTTGGAAACTTTAGAAGGTTTGGAAACTTTGAAAGGGTTGGAAACTTTAAAAGGGTTGGAAACTTTAAAAGGGTTGGAAACTTTAAAAGGGTTGGAAACTTTAAAAGGGTTGGAACTTTGAAAGGGTTGGAAACTTTAGAAGGTTTGGAAACTTTGAAAGGGTTGGAAACTTTTAAAAGGTTTGGAAACTTTAGAAGGGTTGGAAACTTTGAAAAGGTTTGGAAACTTTAGAAGATTCCTCATAGGATAACAGATAAAAGATTTTCCACATTTTACCATCGGTCTCAGAACTGAACCATTTTTTGAAGTAAATATATTAACATCTATCGGTTTGTTTCATTGATTCCATGACAGCTTTTGCCATCTACAGACAAGGTTTGCTGTGGAGGTTTACGGTCTTCCCGGAGAGGTCATTGAGAAACCATTTACCCAAGTCTCCCTTGGAATCTTTTCCGTCTTGACCCTTGCCCTTGGGGTCGTATCCTACATGTACTTCCGAAAAGGTCATATCAAGAAGTTGGAGGAACAACTGGTTGACTATGACGCAGGTAAAGGCAGTCTCTGAATCAAGGGACTTGAGCTACGGGCGATGGCCAGTGGCTGCTGTGGTAGTAGGCCTTTCAGCAGCTTAGCCATAGCCACTGCGGAATGCCGAAGCTGTTAATTTTGACAGAGCCATAAGTCTTTAACATGTTAGTAGCCTGATTGTATTTTTTCTTTGTTTTGTTTTTTGGCCGATTTTTATGAATTTATTAATGGATTTTATATTCTATATACTTGTTGCATGCTTTACTGAAATGTTTGTTAATTTAAAGTTCTCTACTTTTGTTCTTGTCTTCAAACAGCTTATCTTGACATGGCAAAGTTAACTTTGTATTCGTTTGGATTAACTTGTGTTTGGATAAGTTGTTGATTTGTAACAATTTATTGATGGATTTCGTATTTGTTTCTGATTTGTGTAAGACTTTCTCTTTTCTTTTCTTAAATGTTTGTTAATGTATAGCTCTCTACTTTGTTCGTGTCTTCAAACAGCTTATCTTAACATGGCAAAGTTAACTTTGTATTTTTTTTATAACATTAACTTGTTTTTAACTTGTGATCAACTTGTGTGACAAGTTGTTTCATTATCCAATCATTTTCACAAGACTTGGGTTGAATGATCTGGATTTTGCTGTTCATGACTTGGACAGGTTTGCTTATTACCAGTTTTTTTGTAACTGCATAGGTGACAGATAAACCAAAAGTAATGTTAATTAGTTTTTTCGCAATCGAATAATATCAAAAATTATGTTTTATGGTGTGCCCATCAGAGGGATTTAATGTTCAAAATTGTGTTTCAGGAAAAACTGATTGTGAACGTTCCAAGCTCTTCTTGGCTCTTGACATTGGAAGGCAGATAAAGTCTGCATGGGAATGGGAAAAACATGTCTTCTAAACAGTAATTCTAGCAACAAACAAACACCAATTATGCACCTTTTTAAAATTTTGTTTTCCTTTCTTTTTTTCTTTTTTGTTAAATAGCCATTTTATTGCTTACAATCTTCGGCTGTAACAAAGTTGGCCCTTGCTTGCCTGAAAAGCCTTGAGCGCTTGTGCCAATTGCACCTGACGATGTGGGGACTATAATGTAAATGTACTCCTTTAATTTTACATTTTCTCCCCTTTTTAAAATAAAGATGACAAGTAAAATATGCAAGAAAGTGTTTGGAATTCTGCTGCGATGTCTCTCCACGGATGAGTGATTCGCAACAAGGTGAAAAAGAAGGCAGTGCAGCTTCAATGAATATGACTCATTTATTCATTAAATTTTAATCCAGAGACAAAGGAGCAAGTGTAAGTTAAACATGTCAAACATCAAAATGTACAGAATTTTCAATCAAAGAATGTAATTTACAAGTGAAGTTATTCAGAATATAAAGGTTTTTTAAAACAAATTTTACACGAGTTTTACAAAGGCTCATTGTTCGCAAATGTTATGTCAGAAGTTTGCTACACTTTATGCAGTATTAAGTTGAAACATTTTTTGTCATCTTAGCAAATAAATTAGTTAACTTTCAATCCATCGCTGCAACTTAAGGGAATCTTTGGAATGAGTCAGTATTCTTAAGGACAATTTCACTATCATTGTTTCTGGTAGACTTATGTATACCAAGTTAGAATTACTTGATTTTTGATCTAGTTATGAAATTTTTAGGAGGAAAATTACAGTTCATCAAAAGATGCCTTCAAATGAAATAAAACTTGTTACAGTTGTTAGCCTATAGATATTAAATAAACTTTTAATCAAGTTACTTGTTTTTGTATCCTGAAATGATTGGGAATTTTGTATGTTTAGTTGTTTAACAATGAACGTAATTTGATTAATCTGCAAAATCTTGGTTCTGAGCAGAAAGTATTTAGAATTTGTATCTTTTCAAAACATATTGTCTGGGTTGAGGTTAGAGTTGAAGTGGAACTGAACCGAAGAACCTTGGTTCCCTTCATCATCAATGACAGCCTCTGAATAATCTCCAGATAAACGTTGGACAACATCTGCAAGTACAATCTACACTTGGGGTTGGATCCAGTGGGCGTGGTGACAGGTGTCCCCCAAGCCTGCCATTCATAAAATGGTCAAGCATCATCCGTTGTCTGCAGATAAAGAACAAGATAAGTTATTAATTAAGTCTTGTAATAAATATCAGCAGATCATTCTTGTGATATTCAAGGAGTGATTTGTCCCCGGTCAACTTATTATGAGATTTGTTTAGCATATCTGTGTTTAGCTCTTTATGTAGATGCTAAACCTCTAAACTCATTCTGGGGAAAACCGTCAAGGAAAATATAACTTGCCTCTTGGACCACTTCAATTATTTCATCCAGTGTCCCTTGCTGGTTCCTGGCTAAGTTTCCGTTATAATCCAACGATGCCAACAAACGGAAGCAGTGTGCCAAATACTGTCCGTCACTGTTCAGAAAATCAATTGAATATCGATCACATAAATATATCAATTATCGAATTCGATATTTGGGAAACTTAGAAGTAAGTTTCTTTTGTTGGTTCCCATATTATTGATATTATTTGCATGTCTATTTGGAAATCAAACCAGGGACCCTCAAAAGCAACTAGCACTGTAACCCGTAGGCCTGAAGATAACTGCGGAAAGAAGATGTTGAAGAAACATCAGTTTTAGATGTGGAAGGAAAAACCCCAAATAGGGAGACCCATGTAGGGTAGGGACTGAAAACCCAATCCGCATGCAAGGCTCCAGTCCGGGATTGGAACCGGGGGTACGCAGAGGTGAAAGGCAGAAGAAGGAAACCACTGAGCTAACCTGAATGCCAGTAAACTACTCTGCCGAAATACCTGTGCCCTGCCATTCACTATCTAGTGTGGTGCAAAAAAATATATATAAAAACAGGAATTTAGAATCATGCGCTATCATTTTTTAAACAACTGCCTCCCACATGAAAGTTTCCCTGGTGGGCCTGGTGCAAATAAGCATTCACGTAGTGCTTTTAATCACATCCCTTCATTTTGGGGGTAATAATCACTGTATAATTATCACTTCCTTACGTGTCAGAGTAGTCACTCTGTGAATAATAATCATCAAAGGTTTTCTTGGTTTTGAAGAGTTCTTCTGAAGATACAGCATCGACTGTTAGGTAAAATAAAGAGGGGAAAAGTTCCATTATAACGACTTTGTGGGCTTAGGTGGAGTATATCGAGATTATTTTTTAGAGCTATCTGTGATGGCACAAGTTAAACGTTTACAAAAGGAAAACGAACATAGCTTGTTATAAAAAAAAACTCTTCTGGAGCAGGGAGGTCTGGATCTCTTTGACCCACCGCCTGCTTCCCCATATCGGCGATGTATCATTCGAATACATGATTGAAGTCATCTTGGTAAAACTCATAGGAACATTGTCCAGGGTTTAAATTGAGAACGAATGTCCTCACCCAAAGCAGGTTGCAGATGTGGGTGGTCGTCGTCTGGATCTTCCTCTTCCAATATCTGCAGAGAAATGAATCGATTTCGCTAAGATCAGGTATTATGGACCAAGCCATAGAGTTCTCTCATTCTGATTATTGAACCATGACTCCTTCTCAAGTCACCTCTAGTGGTGTAGGTTTGAAGATTTTTATTACCAGTCTAAACCAGTCAAAGCCTTCGAATGGCAATGCACACCCAACGGTATTGGATTTAAATTGTCCGCGTGCCAGGGGCTTCCGTGCTATTTGAAACAATTTCCGTTTTTAAATTTGTTTTATGAGGAATAAAATCAAGTAAAGCCCCTTTTGGTTTTAACCAATATCTCATTATTATTATCAGTGTATCATCACACATAGGTTCAGGGAACAAAACTATTATAGTGGGGACCAATGCTTTAATATTTCCCAGTACGATATTTTGCCACATTCTAAGTAGGTCTAAGCTAATAACAACTTGGATTTTTCTGTAACGAAATCATTATTTAATACAATGCTGATATTTGAAGTTATATTCACCATGGCTTCCTTCCTCTCAGCTTCCTTTGCTGCCGCTGCCTCTAGGGTGAGCTGGAAGTTATCGACCAGTACAGCTACGAATAAGCTAAACACAAGTCATTTGTAGTAACTTATTATAGGATTTATAGGATCTATACTTGTACTTTTATGAATCGAGTCAATTGAAAAGAAGTGCCTATACTATTTCGTTGATCTGACTCGAATGAAAACACAACATTCCCTGTAAAATTATGCTAAAAAGGTAAAGCTTTTTGTGGTTGAGCAAAACGAAAATGGCTAGAGCGGGATTTGAACCTGTGACCTCTGGATTAACGTGTCGGTGCTATAAATACCAGCATAGCATAGCTATCTAGCCCCAATGTTGGCAGTTTCCCTTGTGGTTTGTTACTTGAAAATTTAAAGCCTGAAAAGGGGTTGGTGAGACGAAAGGAAAAGAAGAGAGTAGGCCTATCATGACTATATAGAAAGTTGATTAGGGGTGAGGGTAATTTGCCAATCGGTCTTATATTTTGCTGGTGCATTTTTCAATTGTTAATACGAAGGAAACCAGTTTCAAAGTAATACAATTAGGTAACTTGGATATAATAATGATGTTTATCCTTTCACTGACTCAATTCTTTTATGGCAATTTTATTTTAATAACATTTTTATTTTGGTATACGACTATCAAACTAAACTGCATATTAAAAATCAACACCTACTTTAGGAATATGAAGTACTCTAGCGCAATGTACAGTACCAGAAAGAAGATGATGTGAAAGTAACCTGCAAAACAGAAAATAGACACACAGTCAATTCTCCGGGGGACCGATGCCGCCATTATTACCGTAGGCCTTCATCAACAAATTACTTTGGCTGATACACACGTCAATATTTATTAAGATCATGACCACTAAGCTAAACAGTGAGGCAGCAACATTTTTTACTTTTGCAAAGGGTATACTTCCGCTGGATGATTTTGAAGGGGGCGTCAGGGTCATCAACAAGAGCATCAGACAATGGCGTATACGCAGCGGGATGGGGGCAGGGGATGGGAGCCCGCCCCCAGAACCCTTCCCCTCTAAATGAGGTCCCCCAAAAATGCACAAATGAATGGTTCTATATAATACACTAATAGTCCCCCAAAATTATGTCTTTGCCCCCGCTTGTCCCCCAAAATGCAACGGCCTCAATAATTCCAGGCCTCAATGTGTTAGAATTTGTCCATGGATGTTAACACTCAGCCCCGTACAGACCCGGGTCTTTTGCGACAGCATCCGAGTAGATGTAGAACCAATCGTCCAACGTGAGCAGCTGAAAGAGGGTGAACATCGCCGACCCGAGGTTGCCGAATCGCTTCGGGTCTACATCGGCATACAGGCCTCGGCCAATCACTGCGAACATATCTGATGAGTAACTATAGTCAAGGAATCTTTCCATTTCTATAATCACTTTCAAAAAGATCATTTTGTACGGACTTCTTAGTTCAAACCTCAGTCCTCACAAGTCTTTGATGTTTACCGGATTTTGGTGGACTCACTCGGCCTTCTCCAAAGCCACGATGATTGGCCAGTAGGCAAAGCACAACCCTTACTGTTGGCGTATCTTCGCAAAAAATTGTTATGACTTGTGTTACCGAAAGTCGCTTGCAGTATGTTCATGTTACAGAAATCAAACTTAAAAATTACCAGGTCCTGTTTCAATCGAGGCATTTCGTGGTTCAATGGAAACACTGCAAAACACAATATACTTTACCATTACCAATACTAATTAATTTATTGTTTTAGAAAGACAAATATAGGCCTATTTATATTCATATAACTTTCCGATTTTTATCAATTTAGAGTCCAAGTGACTTCCATCATTAAAAGCACTAGGCTAATAGGCCTATATGGCTGCGTTTTAAAATCAGTTTTGGAGTGTTACGAAAATGTGTCCGTAACTTCCTTAGAGATGAGTGTAATCTTTTGAACTTTTTATCAATTTTAGATTTTAGTGACTTAAAAAATCATTTTAGATACCACAGCTAAGTTTGTTTTCAAGTTTTTTTGTATACAATGGCATAAGTAACGCAGGCCGCGTGGCCTAATGGATAAGGCGTCCGACTTCGGATCGGAAGATTGAGGGTTCGAATCCCTTCGTGGTCGCATTTCTTTTACCGCAATATTATGTTAGCACAAAAAAATATACAAGTTTTGTTCAAATGCAGTATACATCTGCGGTAAAAATTATTTTAAAGAGTTATCATTCCAGATTTCAAGAAAAATTTTTGTTAAAACTTCCGAAAAAATTATACAAGTTGCTGAATGCAACAAATAGTTTGGCATAATACAAAAAAATTAAAAAGTGAAGGTCCCACCGAGATTTGAACTCGGATCGCGAGATTCAGAGTCTCGAGTGCTAACCGTTACACCATGGGGCCGATAAAATCAATTGGAACTTAATCAAATATGATTACGTGCACGTGAGTGCAAAATCGTGGTATCTCGATTATGCCAAAACGTTCTTATCTCGGCGCACATACTAACTTGTTTTGTGTGTATATCCGGGCTATTTTAAGCGAGATTTCAAACTCGCGCGTAACATTTTAGGAGATACTGACACAACGTCTATTTTTGTCTAAATGTGCTTGTTTCTATTACTGCACCGACGGATGCGTGTGGCAAGATGATGAAGATGATGCAGCCGATCAGGGCAGCCGATGTCAAGCCACGCATGCTGAGTGCATGACGTTAGGCCTAAGCATCTTGCACTTTGGCCATTAATTTGACACTCTAAATTGAACTCCCGGGTCAGAATAATGACCCGGATTCCGGGTCCCAGGGGGCCTGACCCATTTTGGACTGACTCTGAAACTGGTTATTTAGGATCTTGACTCGCATTCTGCTCGATAACAAAGTAAAAGCATGAGCAACTACAAACATTTGAAACGCATGTGCGTTAAAAATGTGGTTTATGAACCCACATCTCGAGTTGCTGCTCTCTCTTACCGTTATGTTAAACTGAATTAAAATTAACTTAATCGAATTTGTATGAGTTTCTGTTACATTTAGGGCCTACATTTCTTGAGCGTCCTTTTTGTGTTCCTTTATGAATTACCTTCAGGTTCCTCTTGAACGAGAGTTGGCAGCACAGCAATGGGTACTAGGATGGTTCTCTGTGAAGTCAGTATTGCATAAGATGGTTTGGCTGTATAGGCATACAAACCAAAAAATACTTTGCGGATGAAATGCTGCATCGAAACGCCACTCTTTCGTGTGTTATGACCCAAGACAAAATGTTATGTATGTAGGCCTTAAAGGCCCTGTACACTATTGGTAAGATCGAAAAAAACAATGTTCACAGATTCACACATAACTTACATGATTTAAAGTAAGTAATGGTAGAAAGGGTTCCTTAAAATATTTCTGCCTAAAATGCTATCGTTTCTGAGAAACGAGTAAAACAACAGTAATTATCGCGCGCGATAATTTGAAAAAACAGAAAACACATAAGATCTCTTTTCACTATTTTCTCGTGACCTCGATGACCAGTTGAGCTCAAACTTTCGCAGGTTTGTTTGTTCATGCATATGTTTAATCACAAAAATGTGGACACTGATTTTGAGCTGTTACCAAAAGTGTACAATACCTTTAGTACAATTTTTCGCTACCGTAATTTACCGATTTCTTGGATTAAAGTCTTGATTATTGTGCAATTGGCCCCATGGTGTAATGGTTAGCACTCGAGACTCTGAATCTCGCGATCCGAGTTCAAATCTCGGTGGGACCTAAAGTTTTTGCTTCTTTTGAAAACTATAAACAAAATACTGGATGCCTAGGAGTACAATAATGGCAATCAGCAGAGGTTTCCAGAAAGCTAGGCTTTGAAGGACTGTCTTTGTAACAATGTCACATTATTAACTTTTACTTTCGATTGCCATCATGGGTTTGTTGTTGTCTTCTTTGTTTTGTTTTTGTAGTTTAAGTTTTGTTTTACTCTAATATTAACAATAGCGTACCTTTTTCAACTATTATATTAACCAAACAAAGAATCATATGAATGGATAGGTAGTTTAACAATGGATGAAACATAACTTATAAGGATACACAGAAACAATGAGATGAGCATTGTGATGGCGCCCATGGACTGCACCGATTGAAGACACGTGTTCATTATCACCTGTAGACTCTTCAAAAACCTTACATACAGGAAAACAAACATGAAGAATTAAGTTCTAATTCTGGATGCCAAGTTGTTTGATGTGGGTTTTTTCTTTTCTTCAAATCTTACCTGACTGTACGGAGTACTCGCAGAGCTCTCAGCGCTCTCATGGCTCTGAAGATGCCAATAAAGTTGAGAATGTTGACGTCATTGCCAACCAAAGTGGATATGCTGAAGTCGGCGAGGTTAACAACTACGATCGTAAAATCTGGAAATCAAGCAAAGCTCTTAAAAATGTATTTAAAGTGGACGTATACTGTACACATTTCATATAGACTAGCGCTTCCATTTACACAATGTAATGCCCTCTAAGCAACCACGTGCAACAAAAAACGTTTTTAAGGTTTAAAATATATCACGTAGCTTCAATTTGACCTTCTGAACAAAACAAAAAAACTGATACGAAGACCGTGGTCAATTATGGCCACTATGTCAACTATGCAGGGCGAGACTTACCAGCATTTTAGTGCTCGAAATATAAACCAATGTATGGAATTGCACATGACGTCATTGATGAAGATGTGGATGCGCACAACTCTCAGTGCACCTTCGGCATCAAAGTTTGTGGGTCTATAGTTATCATAATTATAACGCAATAAAATATGGTGATATACGGTTACTCACTAAAATACGGCGATTGACACAATAGTTTAGTTTAGTTCAGTTCAGTTACACATTTAGTACGGGGATTGACGTAACAATACGACGATATATTGCGATGGTACAGCGATCATCGCAATACTACGGCGATTGCCGTAAAAACATGAATTTTCTAGGAATTGGCGAATATAAGCCACCGTACCGTGCTTGAGGAGAACCAACCGAACACACACGTCAAGTGAAATGCTCAATTTAGTTATTTCGTGTTTCACGAATGATGATTCAAAAAATACTTATACCGATTATATTCCAGTGCTCTCTGAAATAGTCCAACCGCCACACAAACAATTTGAGGACGCATTCTATGAAATAGATAACCAGAAACACGTGGTCCAACACGGTGGCATGCCATCCTGTCGGTAAAGGGAAATACATCGCAAAATACTCATCACTGATGTTTGGTAAAGCACATCTCTACATGTCATGGATTTTGTGAATTTGAATTTAAAGGAACATTACAGAATTGGTTTTGCTAACAAAACAGTTGCTGGCAGTGTAAGCACTTTATGTAGTCCACCATATACATAAACTGACAAACCTGTAGAAGTTTGAGATCGATCGGCCATCTAGGTCACGAGAAAATAGTGAAAAACCGATTACACATTTGCATGAAATCATATAGGTTCAACACATGAATAAAACGCTCACTGTAAACTCCAATCGTAAAATTAGTTTATTAATTTCTCATCAAATATGGCATTTCAGACAAATATTTCAAGGGATGTTTTCTACCATCATCATCATTAGACTGTAAGTTTTATGTAAATCTGTGATCAAAAAGTATATTTTACAAGTTTTTTTCTTACCATTTCTGTAACGTTCCTTTAAGTGAATTTAAAAAAAGTGCCCTGGCACTTTTTTTTTAGAACGAACTTTTAAAACCGATGTTTTACAGAAACAACGTGCGGTTGCTAGTATCTTTGCCTTGCCGTCCACATCATACACCTTAGTTTCGAACCCCGCTGGGGGCACTATGTGGGGCACTTTGTGAATTGGGTTTTCAGTCCCTACTATCTATGACGGTGGGTTTTCCCTGGAATAGTTCTCTGGGTTTCCTCCCACATTGGGGGTTCTTGGCTAGTAGTATAGTAAACAAAGATTAAATCACTTTTCTGAGAGTCCTTGGCTTCACAACCAGAATAAATAACTGAAATGGATCATTCGATAAGAAACTGTGATTCTGTTTTTTTCTTCTTCTTCCAACGCTACCTGCCCGAACGGCTACCGTGTCGTAGGTCAGAGCACACATGATACCCGTATTGAGTAGAATCACACCCAGGATGAGTCCGTTGAAAGCTATGGACTCGGTTAGGTCGTACATGTGGAGCCGGAACGTTCCCGCCGTGTTGAGGATCTTCTTCTTCCGGAGTTCTAGAGCCAGTTGTTCGCGGGCATCCTTGTCGTTCAGGCTGGCTGCCTCGAAGGCGTGCGCGCTCTGAAGAGACTTGGGGGATTTAAAAACATTTTAATCGATGATGTAAATTTTTACCATTGCCTTCATGATAAGTGACTCCAGTCGTAAAATGTATAAATAGGTAGGCCTAAAAGGGCCTTTACCAAAACGTTAAGTAGTTTTTGTCTAGTAGTACATGTATACACAAACTGTTGCATTAAACTTTTTCAAATGTCCATATTTGTTAATACCTTAACTTCTTGCATTAAGTTTATCGAGAGCTTTAAGATAAGATTCAAATGTAATCTACAGCCTTCCTCATAATTGACTTTTGACTTGGATTGGTTCATTTTATTAGACCTGCTTATGAGCAGAAAATATTGCTTAACAATAATTGTCTGCCAAGTAAAACTTGGGCAAGACACCAGCCACGATTTGTACATGTGACATAGCAGTGAGGCTAGTAACCTTATTCTGGTAAGCATCATTTTGTTGTGCTTAGCTCCTTTTGTGCTTAAGTAGATCTATGAAATTGGGCCCATCATAAAGCTGTTAAGCAGAAAATTCTGCTGAAGCAAAAAATGAGTGGAGGTAGGCTTACCAATTGCAGCAATGGTCACTGTATGGTATTTTGGATGGTAACCTATTTTCATTCAGCAAGAGTTTTCTGTGCCTAGCAAGTTTTTGTGCTTAAAGGCTTTGCGAAATTGGGCTCTGGTGAAAGTCCTCTTCTCTAGTGACCAATTACCCGATTCCCCCCTCCCCCCGTCACAGAAAGCTGCCAATAAAAAAGCTACCACAACCAGTAGGGGACCTACCTCAGATATCACTTCATTGTAGTTATGCACCGATCCTAATGCAGTGGCCGCGGCAGTAGCTGCAGCTGCCGTCTTCTTCAGCTGAGCGGCTGATGGGGGCGCAAGATGCGAGTGACGGGCCTGCTGGTCACGACGACTCCTCACCTTATCCTTGAAGTAAGAAAGACTATTGGGGCTGATCGTACCGGAGGAGCCCTTGGTTTGACTCGGCTTTCCAATGGTATCCGGCACTTGAAGAGTATCCATGTTTCCTGTCTATTATCACTTGACAACCTATTCAACAGATTTAAATTTTAACTGTGCCTGTGCATTTTATCATATTATGGAAGTTTTTATTGCCGATCACTTTTGATGTTAGACGGACTTGTTGACACACGGATATTCAGACATCAGAAGACAAAGATAAATTTTTGAAATAATAATTTTTTGGGGAAATCAGCAATGATTCCACAAGCACAACCAGAGAAAACTATTGCAAATGTCCACTCCAGCAACAGGGAGAGCAATGGAAAGCCGTTGTCAGCAATTTCAGAGCTCGCTGGATTTTATTTATTTTGACCGAATTTGTTTTTGTAATGCAGGGCAGAATTATTTTGAAGTAATTTTGAAAAATTATACCTTTTGATCCGGCGTTCCTCAATTTTCATTAAAGGAACATTACAGAATTGGTTTTTGCTGACAAAACAGTTGCTGGCAGTGTAAGCATTTTATGTAATCCACCATATACATAAACTGACAAACCTGTAGAAGTTTGAGATCGATCGGCCTTCTGGGTCACGAGAAAACAGTGAAAAACCGATTACACATTTGCATGAAATCATATAGATTCAACAAATGAATAAAACGCTCACTTAGCGATAAACTCCAATCGGAAAATTAGTTTATTCATTTCTCATCAAATATGGCATTTCAGACAGAAATATTTCAAGGGATGTTTTCTACTATCATCATCATTAGACCGTGTAAGTTTTATGTAAACCTGTGATCAAAAAGTATATTTTACAAATTTTGTTCTTACCAATTCTGTAATGTTCCTTTAAATAACAACTTGCTTAAATTATATGTTGTAACGTGAATTGTTAGATCAATATAATACATTTTTTACAATCATAATAATTGTATCAAGCAAATTCGCCATTAAGTAAATAAATAAACGAACAGCAGGTAACTATCCTTAGGTCTTAGGAACAGTGCCTTGGCCGAACATGAGGGCGTGACGTTAGAAACCGTTTCAACGGAGATATTCGATACGCGCTTCAGATTTAAAAATAATCATCATAATTATTCATTTACCTTCGCTTTCCACTGGTTTCGGCCACGATCCTGTCTTTACATCTTAACAAAATACTTATGAGCTAGTAAGTAGGTTCCATTATTATCTTGGATGAGTAAAACAGTCGTATTTCGCGCTCTGCTCAGCATTGCCGACCTTCGGCGTGTGTAAATAAATTCATATCAGTAATCGTCACGTGCGCGCTGTTTACCTTCCCGTCATGCCCTGTTTGTAAAATGACGTCATGTGTCAAAGGTCACGAAGGCACTGACTGATGTTGGCGAGTGAACTAGTTATCGTTCAACGACATGCAATTACCGTTCTCTTTTCACTGATTATACTTTAATTTGTCACGCTTACGCATATTTTTAGGAAGTCGTATCTTCCTTACAAAGCAAAGATGGCAGAAAACGAAGCAAAAGGGAAGGCTTTAATGGACGAAGCTGATAAGAAGTTAAAATCGGCGACCGGATTTTTCGGAAATCTTTTCGGGTATGTATCAAATACATCACGCCATTGACTGAGTGGAGTATGACACACACCTACCTGACCACTGTTCCCACACACTGACTTTACAGGAGCACTACATTTACGCTTAACAATAGTCTAACAGCAGGGACACACAGTAACACTAACACTATTGTTTGCTTTTAAACTCAAAACTGTAATATAAACCATGGTCCGACATCATATTTACATTTCGTATGACAGGGAAATCATCATAATGAAGATTTTTTTTTATCTATAACTAGTTATAACATTATATTAGGGCAATTCCAAGCAAACATGGACATTGCACAAAAAAATAAAATTTGTGCCACAACTTTCATTCCACTTAAAAGTTGTAGCTAACATATGAGAGGAAACAGATATAACTTTTTTTTAGACATTCTATACCATATTGTACAAAGGCAGAGATGTTTTCACAAGCTGTGAATGGACCCTTAAAAATGAGCTTATCAAGTTGATTTCTTCAAAGTTAAATATTTTTCACCAGAAAGATTCTTCCAGCAAAACTTTGATATTTGTGATTAGCACCAGGATCAACTTTTTACAATCCAGAGTGAATTTCATTTCATTTGTCCAGTTTAAGCATTATGTGATTGTACATGTTGAAGCTTCGACAGGGTGTAATGCGACTGACCGTGAGATGAAGTTATTTCAATTGTAAGAAAAATCCACTGATTTTTTTCAGGGCATTTTAAATAATCCTTCTACCCTTATAGTCAAGTCTGAAATGAGTTAAAAAATCAACAATAAATTTGGCATATTTTAATAACGAGTCATCAAAAAGTGTAATGCGACTAACCGGTAATGCGACTGACCATGCACTGTAATGCGACTGACCAAATCTGTTTTCAAGAGGAGGATGCTAAGAGGTCAGCAAAGCTGGAGATCTTGGTCATAACTTACTAGAGGAAAGTATTACATGAATTAAGAGATCTGGGGGGCTCTCCAGATGTCACTCATGATGTATGTCCTCTAAACAATGCCGTACCCACAATGCACTTCTTCAAAGCACATGCGCAGAACACATACATGTGTTATATGTGCCATTCCAATATCTTTCTGTAACTTCTGGGTTTATCGTTTGATTGCACATAAACATGATAAACAATACAGACTGTATATTAATGAAAACGACATGTAGACATGTATTAATGTTATTACCGACTAACCGGTAATGCGACTGACCATGCACTGTAATGCGACTGACCAAATCTGTTTTCAAGAGGAGGATGCTAAGAGGTCAGCAAAGCTGGAGATCTTGGTCATGACTTATGAGAGGACAGTATTACATGAATTAAGAGATCTGGGGCTCTCCAGATGTCACTCATGATGTATAAAGGGCAGCATTGTCCTCTACACAATGCCGTACCCACAATGCACTTCTTCAAAGCACATGCGCAGATGTGTTGTACATGTGCCAGTCAAATATCTGTCTGTAACTTCTGGTTTTATTGTACAGAAACAATACAGGTAGGCCTATATTAATGAAAAAGACATGTAGACATGTCTTAATGTTATCATGTGTAATAAAATATAGAAATATGAGACATTTTGAGTCAAAAAAGTGAAGTAATGACATTGAAATATTTTACTCTCCACAAATTGTGGAAATGCCACTGACTATAGTGCTGAAAACAGACATGTTATGTTGAGAAACTGAAAGTACAAGGAAAATATGAACAGTTCAAAAAGAAGCACAGACAAATCTCCCAAAAGAGCAAACAAAAGCAAAAAGCTCCTTATTCCACCATTTTCCTTGAGAAAGAAATGTCCACGCCACTACAGAAGCATGGAATGCCGTTGTCACAATTTCAAGCTCGCTGAGTTATTTATTGGGACCGAATTTTGTTTTTGGATGCAGGCAGAATTATTTTGATAATTTTGAAAAATTGAATTCCTTTTGATCAGGAGTTCTCAATTTTCATTAAGAACATTACAGAATTGGTTTTTGCTGACAATACAGTGGCTGCAGTTGTAAGCATTTATGTAATCCACCATATACAGAAACTGACAACCTGTAGAAGTGAGATCGATCGTCCTTCTGGTCACGAGAAAATAGAATAACCGAATTCATTTCTCATCAAATATGGCATTTCAGACAGAAATATTTCAAGGGATGTTTTCTACTATCATCATCATTAGACCGTGTAAGTTTTATGTAAACCTGTGATCAAAAAGTATATTTTACAAATTTTGTTCTTACCAATTCTGTAATGTTCCTTTAAATAACAACTTGCTTAAATTATATGTTGTAACGTGAATTGTTAGATCAATATAATACATTTTTTACAATCATAATAATTGTATCAAGCAAATTCGCCATTAAGTAAATAAATAAACGAACAGCAGTAACTATCCTTAGGTCTTAGGAACAGTGCCTTGGCCGAACATGAGGGCGTGACGTTAGAAACCGTTTCAACGGAGATATTCGATACGCGCTTCAGATTTAAAAATAATCATCATAATTATTCATTTACCTTCGCTTTCCACTGGTTTCGGCCACGATCCTGTCTTTACATCTTAACAAAATACTTATGAGCTAGTAAGTAGGTTCCATTATTATCTTGGATGAGTAAAACAGTCGTATTTCGCGCTCTGCTCAGCATTGCCGACCTTCGGCGTGTGTAAATAAATTCATATCAGTAATCGTCACGTGGCGCGCTGTTTACCTTCCCGTCATGCCCTGTTTGTAAAATGACGTCATGTGTCAAAGGTCACGAAGGCACTGACTGATGTTGGCGAGTGAACTAGTTATCGTTCAACGACATGCAATTACCGTTCTCTTTTCACTGATTATACTTTAATTTGTCACGCTTACGCATATTTTTAGGAAGTCGTATCTTCCTTACAAAGCAAAGATGGCAGAAAACGAAGCAAAAGGGAAGGCTTTAATGGACGAAGCTGATAAGAAGTTAAAATCGGCGACCGGATTTTTCGGAAATCTTTTCGGGTATGTATCAAATACATCACGCCATTGACTGAGTGGAGTATGACACACACCTACCTGACCACTGTTCCCACACACTGACTTTACAGGAGCACTACATTTACGCTTAACAATAGTCTAACAGCAGGGACACACAGTAACACTAACACTATTGTTTGCTTTTAAACTCAAAACTGTAATATAAACCATGGTCCGACATCATATTTACATTTCGTATGACAGGGAAATCATCATAATGAAGATTTTTTTTTATCTATAACTAGTTATAACATTATATTAGGGCAATTCCAAGCAAACATGGACATTGCACAAAAAAATAAAATTTGTGCCACAACTTTCATTCCACTTAAAAGTTGTAGCTAACATATGAGGGGAAACAGATATAACTTTTTTTTAGACATTCTATACCATATTGTACAAAGGCAGAGATGTTTTTCACAAGCTGTGAATGGACCCTTAAAAATGAGCTTATCAAGTTGATTTCTTCAAAGTTAAATATTTTTCACCAGAAAGATTCTTCCAGCAAAACTTTGATATTTGTGATTAGCACCAGGATCAACTTTTTACAATCCAGAGTGAATTTCATTTCATTTGTCCAGTTTAAGCATTATGTGATTGTACATGTTGAAGCTTCGACAGGGTGTAATGCGACTGACCGTGAGATGAAGTTATTTCAATTGTAAGAAAAATCCACTGATTTTTTTCAGGGCATTTTAAATAATCCTTCTACCCTTATAGTCAAGTCTGAAATGAGTTAAAAAATCAACAATAAATTTGGCATATTTTAATAACGAGTCATCAAAAAGTGTAATGCGACTAACCGGTAATGCGACTGACCATGCACTGTAATGCGACTGACCAAATCTGTTTTCAAGAGGAGGATGCTAAGAGGTCAGCAAAGCTGGAGATCTTGGTCATAACTTACTAGAGGAAAGTATTACATGAATTAAGAGATCTGGGGGGCTCTCCAGATGTCACTCATGATGTATGTCCTCTAAACAATGCCGTACCCACAATGCACTTCTTCAAAGCACATGCGCAGAACACATACATGTGTTATATGTGCCATTCCAATATCTTTCTGTAACTTCTGGGTTTATCGTTTGATTGCACATAAACATGATAAACAATACAGACTGTATATTAATGAAAACGACATGTAGACATGTATTAATGTTATTACCGACTAACCGGTAATGCGACTGACCATGCACTGTAATGCGACTGACCAAATCTGTTTTCAAGAGGAGGATGCTAAGAGGTCAGCAAAGCTGGAGATCTTGGTCATGACTTATGAGAGGACAGTATTACATGAATTAAGAGATCTGGGGCTCTCCAGATGTCACTCATGATGTATAAAGGGCAGCATTGTCCTCTACACAATGCCGTACCCACAATGCACTTCTTCAAAGCACATGCGCAGATGTGTTGTACATGTGCCAGTCAAATATCTGTCTGTAACTTCTGGTTTTATTGTACAGAAACAATACAGGTAGGCCTATATTAATGAAAAAGACATGTAGACATGTCTTAATGTTATCATGTGTAATAAAATATAGAAATATGAGACATTTTGAGTCAAAAAAGTGAAGTAATGACATTGAAATATTTTACTCTCCACAAATTGTGGAAATGCCACTGACTATAGTGCTGAAAACAGACATGTTATGTTGAGAAACTGAAAGTACAAGGAAAATATGAACAGTTCAAAAAGAAGCACAGACAAATCTCCCAAAAGAGCAAACAAAAGCAAAAAGCTCCTTATTCCACCATTTTCCTTGAGAAAGAAGAAACTTGATTTTAAACAAAATGCTGCCAACAAATCAGAGTAGCAATGCATGCGTTGGTGAGTGGTGTGTGGTGTAATATGATGGTGAAGTGTATCCAGATGAAGTCAAGAAGATGTAGGTGATCCAGGAGATTTTCGTGTGTTAAAAACTGGAAATGCCCAAATCCTAAGGATAATAATTACACTCACATAACAAAACAAATTAGTTGTTTCATTGAAGGACCTGTGATAGCCAACAATCGTGGCCATTTCAAATTTCGAGACCACTTTTAAACAATGGCTTGAAGTCTCAGGGTATGTTTACATTCATGTAAGTTACTTTAAATTAGCAATTTCATTTCTGTTCAATTACATACTCTGCAATAAAATTAACATTTAATGTTTAAAAGCAAAAATCTGGTGTTCCCGAGAATAAAGTAAAGTTGATCCGTAAAATGCATTCAATCATATTTCCAGAAAATGTAAATCTGCAAAACTTAAAAAATACACATTTTTGCCTCGTTTCTATAATTTTTAAGAGACAAGGTGTGATTATTTTAGTCTAAACAAGTGAAATCAACTTTTTCAAGTTGTTGACAAAGAATAAACCCAATTTTGTCAAACAAGAACTTAGTTTGGGCTCCATATAGGCTTGGCTGAATTGACCGGACAAACTGTAATGCGACTGACCGTAATGCGACTAACCATGGTTTTGCCATGTACACTTGATACTTGAAGTTGCTGACCATTTATAAGTGTCCTGTTGGAGACTCCTGTATAGTAGTTGTGTGTTACACTTAGTAAAACTATTGCAATTTGTTTGGTTTGAGGAAACTTTTCAATTGTTATACGTATATTTTTTACCATGTCCTTTTTGTGTAATGCGACTGACCGTTTTTTACAGCATTATAACATCCAGAGTACAAAGCCCACAACATTTCTAATACCATGACTTCAAAGCCTTGGGTGTCAAGTACAAATCAGTCTATAAACTTAGTGGAAAGAATAACTCACATAGAACTAATAGCACCGAGATCAAGAAATGACACAGAAAAGTGTAATGCGACTGACCATGGAATTGCCCACTATGATTTAGGCATGTATTGTTAGGCCGGGGGACTTAGACTCTATTTTACTTAGACAGATACTGGCTGAGCTAGAGTCTGAATAAAATAGCAGATCTATTCATCTTTGGGTTAGAATGACCATGTAACCGTGCAAACTATCAAAACAGAAATGTTTCTCGTAAAAAAACCTGTTTCTGTGTCGGGAAACTTCTGGTGTAAAACTGCACTTATGTGAAACAAGGCCATTGTGGTAACCATGGTGAAACAACTCAATGTGAATGTGTGTTGAAAAGATCTAACGAAAATGAGTGTTGGGAATGCTTGATAATTGAGATTCTTTGCTATTTATATACATTGATCATTCTTTCTATGTAAATTATTGTTGTCATCTTTATGTGAATGTAATTAAGATGTAAGTTTTAATCTTGATCAATTAATGTCATTTGAATTATTGATAACATATTGATGAGATAATGCATACCCCAGGGGCCAGCACATGTACATTTTATTTAGTTAGGTTTGTTATTCTTGTTTATCACTTTTTACTTGTAACCCATGCCGGCTCAATCTGTTTTGCACAAGTACATTTAAAGAAGTATATCATGTATATTGGTCATTCTTTCACATCAATGAAAAACTATAGAGTATAAACCCACAAAAACAATTGGTGTAGCAATAGATTGAAGTTTCTCGTGCCCTTAAAACTTTCACTTGCTCATACTTTCACAGGTAACTTGTTACAGTTCTGATTAAGAATATTGCATTTTATGGATTTTTAACCTTGATTTTTCCATTATTTCTCATGGAAGTATGGAAATAAATGTGCATCGGAATTGAAATGAATTTTGGGTTTCGCAGGTTGCACTTTTTCGTAATAATGCAACATCCGACTGTCACATTTGATAAAAAGAATAATCTAATAATATAACAATCTGGGTGGATGAGATTTGTTTTAAATAATAATGAGGGAAAAAGTGGCTATGGGAAACATAATTTTGTCCTCCATTTTCAGTAGCCGGTCAAGAAGTGTATTTTTACTCAGTTTGACAAGATTGATGTGTCCGGTCTGGTGGTTGAGTTCTTCAGTCAGGCACAGCTAGAGATGACATTTTCCAGCAGCATTTCAGAGTCCGATTTCATAGAGCTGCTTCAGAAGCAGAAAATATTGCTTAACAATTAAATTGTCTGCTTAGCGAAAATGAGCAGGATACCACTTACAAATGGTGCATTGTGTGACATGGTATTTTGGCTGGTAACCTTATTCTGGTAAGCATAACTGAAATTGGAACCCAGAACATGATCACTATATGATTTATTTTGTACTTTTTTTCTTGCAGTGGTTCTCAGAAGCAGGAAGATGCTTGTGAATTGTACAGCAGAGGGGCAAACATGTTCAAAATGGCCAAGAAATGGAATGGTAAATTGATGTTAATATGTTAAAGAAAAGTCAGCACCATTGATGAAGAAACTTGAATCAATCCAATTATTAAACAAACACAAAGTGTGGGAAAGCAAACCTTTGGGAATTTTAAGATCAATAAACTGTTCTCTTGAGGGAAGCGCGAACATTCAAATTGATCTTGGTGGGGGGAGGGGGTAGTCATGAGCAGCTCTAAGCAAATAAACCTAGTTATTTAAAGTGAAGTTTGGTTATGACTTTAAAATGTTATATCAGCTTGTTGGCATGTGTGGCTAGTGTGTAGAGCGCTCGCCGCTCATCACTGTGGCCCTGGTTAGATTCCCTGCTAGGGTCATATGCGAGTAGAGTTGTGCATTGGTTCTCTCCTATGTCATGAGGAATTTTTCTCAGGGCCCTCCAGTTTTTTCTCTCTCTGTAAAATTCACACCTACAATCTCTGGCTTTGCTCCGTGGTCATATATGAATTGATGTGGCTGGATGCCTAAAGGCACCTGCCTACGGCTCAACCATATCGTAGCCATGAGTCGACATCCTTTCGCAATTGTGAGTAAGGACGATTAGTCTCAGATCCCAAATTATTATTATTATTATTATTATTATTATTATAATGTATCAATCTTGCAGAGGCGGGTAAAGCATTTTGCAATTGTGCAGAGATCCAGCTTCGTCTCGAGTCCCGGCACGAGGCAGCCACTAGCTATGTGAATGCTGGAAACTGCTTCAAGAAAAGTGACCCCCAGGGTAAGTGATGCAGGCTTGCTGGTTTGTAGATTGATCTTCCGGTATCCACCTAGAACCCCCCAAAATTAAAGGAAATTAACACCTAAGCTTGCAGCAAGCAGTCTCTTTCATGCAAACAGCGGCTCAATATGTAAGATTATCATTTATACAAATTAATCCACTGACTAATTCATTGACAATATTTTACTTCAGGCATTAGGAGACACCAGCTGATGGCTTGAAGTTCAAAAAGAACCTGCAGCCGTCCGTGAGGCTAGTTGAGCTCAGATCATCAGATATAAAGTAGTCGAGGTGCTTGACAAAGAAACATTGCATGATGCTGATGACGATATTTGAGTTTTGGTTTTTTTCTTCCACGTTGTAGAAGGTGTAAAAGTTCTCTTGAGAGCAATTGAAATCTACATCGACATGGGAAGGTTCACCATCGCTGCTAAGCATCACATCTCTATTGCCGAAATCTACGAGAATGAAATGGTCGACCTGGAAAGAGCCGTTGAGAACTACGAGAGGGCAGCAGATTACTACAAAGGGGAGGAGTCAAATAGGTATGAACGATATCTGGTGTGGGGGGGGGGGGTAGGAGGGACCGGGCTGGCTTTTGAAGAGTGAAACCATGGAGTTGTAAAGGGGAAGAGTTGAACAGATACAAGAGAGAGCTAGTGTATGGGGAAGAAGGGCTGGGCTGGCTTTTGGACGGTTAAACAAAAGGAATTTTTTAACAGAAATGTTTGACAGTGTATTGAGATGGGATAAGTGGAAGCCTTGGCTAGCCGATGTGTGTTATATTAACCGATACGCCTAGCCACCATGGTTTGTAGGCCACCAAGCATGACCACTTGGCTTACAAACCTCCCATGGTACTATCGTGGTATCATGATAGATCATCCACTCTAAGGGATGCAGTTTTATAATGCAGGGTTCTGCCCACAGTGGTCGGTGCCGGAAAACCCGCCCGGCACTCAGGATTCCCCAACCACCACTGGCAGAAATTTTCGACCACCACACTTTTTCCAAATTTAAATTCCACTGGCAGTTTCCTTTCAAAGGTTTTCAACGAAATGTAAAATTGGGTATTTACCAGTAAAAATGGTATCCAAAGCCATGAATCTTGATTACTTCTTTGATTTGAGTCTATTTTGATGATCTACCGTGTAACTGATCCATCGCGCAATGGTCTCCAGGGAAACATTTTTCCACCACTAAAGAAATCCTGGGCAGAACCCTGATAATGGGACATTAAGAAGGTATCACAAGCGTTTTCATGATACTCGACCGCCCAATCCATTAACCACGATGGCTAGTTGAATCGGGTGGACATATTACCTTCCCAGCAAGATTCAGTACCACTGCTCATGTAGGAAGAACAGATTCCTCGACAAATGTTGAAATGCATGAGGGTGAATTTATTCAAACAGATGATTTGATAAGAATAACCTCTGTATAGGTGTATGTGGAGACTTCATCTCCGCTATTTCGCGTGTCATGACATTTTTAGAAACCAAACTGTATTCAGGGCGAACACCCAAAAAGAGTTCAGCCTTCAGTTTCTACATTTTGAATTTCAGGCAGACTTTAACCAATGTTGCTCTCCATTTGTAACTCTTACATTTTCCAGCTCTGCCAACAAGTGCTTACTGAAAGTAGCAATGTACGCTGCTCAGTTGGAAGACTACGCCAAAGCCACAGAAATCTACGAGGAGGTCGCCAAAACCTCCATGGAAAACCCACTGCTCAAATACAGTGCTAAGGACTACTTCTTCAAGGTAAGCGATGCAACTGTAATACAGGTATTAAGTTCCTTGAGGATGCACTGTGCCTCACCATGGAGCTCCTTGGTATTTTGTGGGAGCTCCAATGCTGTACTTGTTGGACTGTATTTTTCCAAATTCCAAGCGATCTGTCCCAAGGTTTTTGGTGCATCCATCACTTCTATTCCCTTTCACTGGGCGCTGAACTTTATCATCAGTGTCTTTACAAAGCAATAAGGTACTTGAACGTTTCTATGTAATTATTGGAGCCTACAGGGCCCAATTTCATAGAGCTGCTAAGCACAAAAGTTTGCTTAGCATGAAATTTCTTCATTGATAAAAAGAGGATTACCAACCAAATTTCCACGTGATTTTCAGGATAAGCAAACAACAGCTGAATACCAGTAACAAGCAATATTCAACACATGGAAATTTGGTTGGTAACCCTGTTTTTATCAAGGAAGAAATTTCATGCTAAGCAAATTTTTGTGCTTAGCAGCTCTATGAAATTGGGCCCAGGTCATGTCACACAAAGCAATTTGCAGGCAACCAGCTCCAGGCGATCTCCGATAAGAAAATTCATTGACATTTCAGTTTTCTCATTTTCTCATTATCGAGGGGATAGTGAGTTACAGCTAGAAGAATCTCTCTCAGAATGCTGCTGAAGTGTTTCAGTGCAAGTGGTTGCCTCCAAGTTGCCTTAAAAAAAAATTGCCCTGTGTGACATGGTCGTAACCCCATTTTTCCCAATTCCTCATAATCTGTCCCAAAATTTGTTGGAAGTGACAGCGATGGATTTATTACTGCAATTCCATTGTGCCGATTACCTTTCCTTGCACCTTATTCCTTCTCTTTATATTTGATGTGTTTTGATGATCGATGTTTATTATGACTTGCTTTAACAACTTGCCGATCTTTTAAATGTATCTTTTTGTTTCTCTTCAGTCTTGATGATTGTCTAAACTTTTATGTGTATGTAACTAATATTGATCACTGTGCATATTTTATGACTGTATTGTACTTGTGCATTTATTGCTGTATAAACATTGTTATCGTTGTCTTTGTACTTTGACTGAGACCCATTGGCGCCCTGTGGTTGCCAGTGAATGGACCAGTCAGTGTAAAGGCATAAAAATAGAGAAATAGCTAAACTGTAATATGTTGGACCAGGCATACCAATGAGTATCATGGCACATCAGGCTAGTGCACTGGATTTAAGTCATAGTTTTTGTTCTTGTACCAGACATGTAACCATACCTCATTCTTCTCATTGACACTAAGCTATAGGTCATGTGTGTGTGTCATGTTGTATGCGTAAAGGAACCTAAAAGAAGATGCAGTTCTTTCAAACCAATCCAAAAACTTCCTTTTCCTTTGTTAAATTCGGCATATAATTAGTGAAATTATAATTAATAAGAATCAAGGAATGCACTGTCTACCAACTTATTACCAGCAGGGTCATAGCATTGAGGGTGTTAAATTACATTATTACACTATGTAAAATTATTTTTAGTTAAATATTGAAATTTCTTATGCATTTTATTAGCCTACTTTACTATATGTCACTGTAATAACTGACATAAATTTGTAAACTATGCATTTGAGTTTTGTGAGATTCAAGGACAACGATGAAATAAATGTTTAACAATAATAGTTTGGTATCAACTCGCTAGTATGTCCTGTGAGGGCAGCTTCACTGATAATAACCCAAGTCCCTAATCACTTGCGTTTTCCTCTACACAGGCCGCATTATGCCATATGTGTGTAGACGTGCTGAACGCCCAGCTCGCCGTGGAAAAGTACGACAAGATGTTCCCAGCGTTCACCGACAGTAGAGAACACAAACTCCTCCTTGTGAGTATGAGTACACTATGAGTAACATCTACAATGGTGTTAGTACGAGTTACGGGCTGTGAGCGTGTGGTCGTAGCTGGAAGACCACCCTGGTGTTTTGTGGTGGACAACCGTTGTTAAATGTGTCAATCCGTCATTTCCCTCGAACCCGGTTGTTAGTGAAAGCAAATCTGAATGTCCAGGTTCCCAGTATCGGTTGCAGAACCAGAATTTGTAATTAAACAAATTTTAAGTATTGTGGGATTTATATTAATGTGTCTAACTGCTATGGTTACAGTAAGTCGAGTACAGTACGAGTACAGAAATGCTCAATAGTTTGAGAACAAAAGAAAGAGTTGAGTACGATTCTATGAAGTTAGAATTGCTCAAACCAAAATGTTATTCTTAGGGGTGAACATCTTCTCTTTGCTTTGTCTTGACAGAAATTATTGGATGCCATCGAAGACCAGAACGTTGACGGCTACACCGACGCAGTAAGTATTGGCTCCATTGATAACGAAAAGACAGATCGTCAATCCATAATGATTTATTTCAAGTCGGGGCCTTACTTCATAAAGCTGTTGAACAGAAAACATAGTAAATCTATTTTTTGAGTCTCAAGTAATTCATGTATGAAGTCTGTTTCTGCTTATCAAGTTTTTTGCTTAACGAATCTGTCTGCTTCGCAGATTTTTGAACTTATTATGAGCACACTAACTGCCCCTCTTCAGGCAAATAGCACCAGAATTCAAACAGTTGTGGTTTCCAAATGCATCTATTCAGAATAACTGAATATTGGAGTGAGACCATTTCAAAGTCCCCGCCAAGTCATTCTCATTTACATAACTCATTGTGATTGGTCCACAGGTGAAAGATTATGATTCCATCTCCCGATTGGACCAATGGCTGACCACCATTATGTTGAGGATTAAGAAGAGTATCAACGAAGATCCTGATCTACGGTAATCTTCCTCGGCAACTCCTCCAGCGGATTAAAGATAAGCTCCTTTTTGATCTCTGTAAAAAGAAAAAAAATAGACATTTAAGATCAAAATACTGTAATATGGACGATGATTGTCTAGATGTAAGTGATGGCTCTTTAAAATCTTCACAGTCGCCCCATTTATATTAATAAATTCATTTGAAAATCTATGATTTGCTTTTCTACTTGTTTTTTCTTCGTGACGGACGTCATTTTTAATGTGTAGGTCCCTCTATTGTATCCAATTAGTGTCTCTTTTTAGGTGAATTAAAGAGTAGATTGACAATTGTTGATAGTATTTATATGATTCAATGCTGATGTATAATTTGCGGAGGTGAAGTGGAGCAAACTACCATCGGGCAACCCATGCCACCTCCGCTAAACGGATTTCTACTTCACTCCACTGACTTGCCCAGTAGTCACATGATCATGTAGCTTATCAGGTATGTTTTGTCGGACATTGGGGAAGTTTTGAGTGTAATTTTTTCGGTTATAAATCGCGCTGTATTACGCGCTTATTTTGTGCACACAAATCTACATAATTGGTTTGATCTGACAGATAAAACATTTTTTCCCACCATGCATCAGTGTCAAATTCTGCTCATCTGACAGCTGTCGTTAGCGTGTAAAGTTGCATCATCTTTGCGAGTTCTATTTGCGAAAGTTTGCAAATAGATTGATTAAAACTCCATTTGGCATTATGTCCAATTTCTTGTTCACCAATTTCTTCCCCAAAAAACAATTCTTTATCTGTCAGATTACATTTGATTAAAACTAATCGTCTTCAGAGACAGAAATGGTCAAGAGTGTTCTAACTGTAGGTAACTACATTTGATCGTAATCTGAGTATAAAGTTTCCTTCATGAAATAGATTCAGTCCTATTCATCATTAGATTGATAATGATAGTATATGTTTGTACAAAACCAAAGCTATAATGTAATATTAACACATTAACTGTAAAAAAGTAAAACAATAAAACGCTTGAAATGGATCACCCAATTTATAACTTCTGAGAATTTGAATTTTTGCCATTAGATAGGGGAAAAAAAGAACATGTACATTTTTGTTTATATACGTATATGAGTGTACCCACCCAAATAATCTCTGATTATTCATTTGAGTTGAGTGCTTGATACGGTAAAGTTGCAGAACACACGAGTTTCTCAAAGAAAATGTTCAATAGGAGAGCCCAACTGTCTCCATATTAGCCTCATGCTGTTTTTTTGTTTAAATTAAAAATGGACTCTTATGTAGGACCGGTATTCACCAATTTTGATGTTCATGGCACATAAACATTATTACCGCATGTAATTGTATTTCATTCCTTAAATCATCTCAGCTTCCTTGGGAGTATATAGCCTGTGCTGCCAAGTGTGTAGCACACACCAAGCGAAATTGAGAACCATCTCTGCCCTCATTTACTCCCGGGTGAAGAGAAGCAATTAGAGTTAATTATCTTGCTCAAAGACACGAGTGTCATGACCGGGATTTGGACCCACATTCTGATGATTTAACCACCAGAACTTGAGTCCAGTGGACTAGACTGCCCGACCGTGACACATCAAATGAATGTAAATAGCATTTTTGTGCTTACCAGATTTTTTAGATGAGGCTTAGGAATGATGATAATGCTTACCTCTTTAATTTGAAACAGATATATTAACAAAAGGTTCAGTATTAGTGAGAGGGGGGGGGGTTGAAGAAATAACAGTTAATTGATTGTCTTCAGCTGCATTTGTAGTGGACTTTTGTTTATAGTACAAGAAGAGACAATGATAACTTACCGTCCCAATAAGTTACAACTGTTCACATGTGGATTCATTGAGTTGATAAATTAGGATACCACTGTCCACTGTCCACACATTGAGTTCTAAAGCTTGCTACCACTGTCCACACATTGAGTTCTAAAGATGGATACCACTATCCACACATGGAGTTCTAAAGCTGGATACCGCACTATCCACCCATGGAGTTCTAAAGATGGATATCACTATCCACACATGGAGTTCTAAAGCTTGCTACCACTATCCACACATGGAGTTCTAAAGCTTGCTACCACTATCCACACTTGGAGTTCTAAAGCTTGCTACCACTATCCACACATGGAGTTCTAAAGCTTGCTACCACTATCCACACATGGAGTTCTAAAGCTTGCTACCACTATCCACACATGGAGTTCTAAAGCTTGCTACCACTATCCACACATGGAGTTCTAAAGATGGATACCACTATCCACACATGGAGTTCTAAAGCTAACAGTGGGATGTGGTAACGTGGTTATTTGAAGTCAAATGTAAATCCAGCTATGTGTCCTTTTGTAAATGTCTCCCAAAAATAAAAAAAAACAAAAACAAGTTAAAACAAAATAATGGTTTTTAAATCAAATAAAAAACATTCCTTTTTTGTTTTAAGTAGAAACTGTATTCAGGAAATTTTGCAATCTATTTGAAGGAAGTTCGCTAAAAATTGTAAGCATTTCAGAATACAATTGTGGTGTTGTAGTAAATGTGTGGTAATCATATATTTGTAATTTATATTGAAACATCAGAACATTTGTCTGTTGAATTTTATGGTAATTTTTGGCATGTCTTCTTGTTGAGAAAGTATAATCAATAAAAACCAGGGTTAAATATGAAATGCAATATTAAATCCTCATATTATCCAAAAACTAATTATGTAGTCTTATTTTGTTCTTCTGATTTTGCCACGATTTGAGTGAGTACAGTGCTTTAGTATTATCCTGGGAGGCTTGCTCCAGTTTATACCAAACCCCCCTAGGCATTGCAGACTACATAGGAACATAGTGTTAGGCCAGGGGAGTGTTAAGCCAAGGGGGTGATTCATAAACCAACTTTATCCGTCATTTACATGTAAATATTTGTTAATTTTAAATTAAACTTAGTGCCCTGCTTCAAGATCTTAGCTAACGCTACGGTTGTGAAGCATTCTGTATCGTTCAAAGTCCTTCAGTACATGGTAACAAGCTCATTGTTTTGAATCTACTGTGAGCTTTGCATGTCGAGCACAGTTCCAATCATAGTTGGGTTAGGCTGTTACACATGTTAGTACGGAATGAGCATTTGCCGTTGAGTTGGTGGCGCTTTTTTCTTCCTTTCAAACTCTTGTATCTAATCAGAGGCCGGAATGGCAGAATAGTGTGGTTTCTTTCTGTTAAACTGAGAATCAGTATTCATTACATACTAATGCAGACGGGGGATATGACAAAGGATGAGGGTGGTACAACCCAACATGATGAGGGTCTATTGAAACGCTTTCTTTCCAATTTTCTGAACGGAGGTGAATTTTAAGAGTCAAGTTGAAAGGGAAAAATGTCAGAAGGAATGTGGAAACATGTTTAATCTTGCCATGTTTTAATTACTTTAATTGTTACTGATTAGCTTAGAACAATAAGTGTTTTTCAGTTCATACTCCTTTGTGGATGGTAATTATTAATAACTAATTTATTAGAATTCATCAATTTTTCTTCAAACTTTGTATAGACATATATGTTATATCACTTTTATAAGCAGACGTTTGTCAGACAGTACACATAATGTGCCGGGCCACTGTCAGTGTCAGCCCAAAGACTTCACAACAAATGTGTGCAAGCTCGGGGTACCAGATCAGATGGTACGATATCATCCTGTGTGTGTGATCTTGCACACTTACAAGTCCACTTGTAATTGGCTATTAACCCTTTAGGGACCATAGCGGCTGCAAGTGGCTTGTACCATAATGCCCATAGTGACCTCAAATATGAAAGACTGATATAGCATGAATCATACACATATTTGGCAACGGGAAGACAGTCGTATACATTAAGCAATACCCCAAAAAAATTGAGAACATGAATATCGATATATTGCCCAAAAAACAGTTTATCCCCCCTCCCCCCCCACACCAAAAAAATAATAAATAAATAAAGGTAAATAAATAATAATAAAAATAATGATAATAAATAAACAAATAAATAAAAACTATACTATTGGTAAAACAAATCCATGCATAAAAAGTTGAATGGGTTCATTAATCAGTCTTATGAATTAATTTCTTTGGAATGTTGTCTATAATATTAAGTTGTATATTAATTGAAATGAAATAAAATGTGCAAGATGAACATGCATAATAAGTGATTCTGCCTACAAATTAAGGTGTTATAGCCAAATAGGTCATCCTTAACTGTATGGAAATTATTCTTTGTTTTTACTTTTGGTATTAATCTCCGTCTTTCAAATTCCATTGCTTTGTAAGCAACTGAATGAGCAGTTTCGGTCGTCCATCATGCATTCCGTATTGTGGACTGCATTCTAAGACAATTTGAATTTTTTAAAACCATAAACCAAACCTTTTACGAGAAGGTTGTCTTGACATCCGTAAAAAACAAAGGGAGTATTTCTAAGGCCCTTAGCTGAGGGGCAAGATTGAAGATTATGTATGTACTTGTTCTATCCGTAGCCAAAGGCCCTGTTCCATCGCATGACACAGTCGACTCTTGTTTTATCGTCGCTGTGACTGGCCAACTTGCAGGAATATTGTTATCAGAGGCCAGCAAAACAAAGAAACACACAGTGTTGAAAATGAGATGTGGGACTTCAGAATGAACTCTCTTTATAAGCAGAACCTCTTGATAACGAGAGCCCACCACATCTCATTTCAAGCCGATCTGAGCAGAAAAACAGGACCTGGGCCCTATCCCATTTCATACTGCTAAACAATCAGCAGGATGCCAGTCACAGATGGTACATGAGAGTCGTGGCATTTTGGCTGGTAGCCCAACTGCTGTGTGAGATGTAATTTTGTTGGTGCTTAACTACTTTTAGTGCATACATGTAAGCAGCACAATTAAATTTGGCCCTGCAGACTCTTGCAGTCAAGAGCCCCGGAGCAGGGACCACCGGAATGCTACACACAATCTCTGTGGTTCGCTAATCAATTTGTAGTTCACTAGAATTCCAATGAGGTTAACTAAGCATTGATTCTAAATTTTAATTTCATTCGGAGAGCCACGACTTCATCTCCATGAATAATTCATCAAGCTGCCGTCAGGCTGTTATGCTAATTACAGACATATTACGCTTTGCATGTTGGGGTCAGTTATGCATGATGACAGGTATGTGATTGATGTAATGTTATATACTAATGGCATATTTCAGAAATTTTTGCCTTGAAGATTTGTAGGTCTGGCGGAGTGCAAATTATCTCGACAAACAATTGTATTTCAAAAATGCAGTAGTCGATGAAGTACCGTAGTCAACTCAAACCCTTACTGTCAATGTGAAGGTGAAACATGTTGCAAGCATGCACCAACTGCACCAAATACAAATATGAAAATATGTTTAAAGTTTAATTTTATTTTTGAATCTAGAACATGAGATGTGAAGTTGATATTTTCTTCCAAAAACAGATGATGTACCTACAGAAAAAAAACAATGAAGTTTTTAAAAATCTTCTTTTAAATTATGCCTATTAATTATGCCTGTCAGTTATGAATGCAGCCTTGCAGCGAGCATTCTTTGTTAAGCCCAGGTTGGTCTAGGTCTAGCTTAGCAGCATATTACTGACATTTCAATTGATCCAATAGCTTTGCAGGGTAATATTGACATTTTAATTGATCCAAGCTAATTAATTCAGACAGAGGATTGTTTGTAGTAGGGAAGGAGATCAAACTGTTTACTTCTTTACCGTAGATAACATTCTTGCATTCAACAACGACCAGCAAATATTGCCCCACCAGCTGATGGGCCCCCAGCAACTGATGGTCCACATCACAATGGCACCTCAACATGACCTGAACAAATTGTCCCTTGAACATGTATGCTCTACTCTTAGTGCACATTTATTAGAGGTACAGCATAAGCTTTGCAATGAGTACATTCGTTCCAATCCTACCTCCTTAAAAACCCCAAAATGTAACCGAAAATTTGGGACTGGACAAAAAAGAAATTGACTAGAGTGAGACTTGAACCTGCAACCTCACGATTAACGTGCCGATACTTAACTAATTGAGCTTCCAACATAGGGCAAGATAGCTCGCAGTTGGTAGAGCGCCAGCACGTTAATCCGGAGGTCACAGGTTCACGTCCCGCTCTAGTCAATTTTTCTTTGTCCAGCCCAAAATTATTTTAAAATTTACCCAGTCAGTTTCCTTTGTGGTTTATTACTTGATAACTGAACATTTTGTCAAAGGTTCAGCATATTTTGCCATGATATTATGCTGTCTCACCTGAAAGAGTTCACCTTTCAAGACACAATTTTATTCCGAAATATCGAATTTAAAGAAGAGGGAAGTTGTGACATCACCTTTCTTCTTGGGGGTGGGATATTTTTTTAGACAAAGAGTCATATACCAATCAATTCACCACACTTCACAGGAACATGTCAGCGGGCACTTGGACACAGTTTTGAATACTGTCACAAAAAATAATCTGAACATTTGGGTGGGGGTGGTGGTGGTCTTCTTAAAGCAAGGGCATAATGAAAAGAGGTTAGAATTTCACACATCCAGAAAGTGTGTAAAAAAATACAATAAATCACCAAAACATCATTGAACTCTACAGTGGAATGTTTTATTTTTTCCCCTTCAATTTTAAGTGTACATGTACATGGGGGCTGTACAATAAAGTGTTTAAAAGACAAAAAGCTTAAAAAGGAAAAGAAAAGATTGAAATGAATACTCATTTTAGACAGACACATTTTAATTACAACTCTAAAGTTTTAGCGATAGCTTCTAGACCCAACTTCACTAACTTAAGGCTTGGATTTTAAGGCTTTGAACTGTCAACTTTGAAACCTGGCCGGTAAGTAGTGGCAGAACCCTGTGGGGGAGGGGGCATGGATGAAATTGGGCCCAGCACTTTATGTAGAACGCAACCTTTTTTACACAGAGAAGAGGAACAAGTTACACAATAAATAACAGTAACGCCAGCTACCATTAAAGAGTGTACACATGGGTACATTATTCTGGTAGCCAGACATTAAATGATGGTCGTTGCAATTCTTATCACACTGCAACCATCTTTCTTTGGAAGGTTCCCCGTCTGCAGTTATGATTATAGCAGTGTTACATAAAAGGTGCCAGACTATTTTTTTTTATCCCAGCCTCAATCTGGTAACACAGACTCGGATTGAGGGACTGAAAAAGATCAAAGCTGAGAAAAACGTCCTCAGACACCTTTAATGGTCCTAATTTCTAAATTTCTTACTTGAAGGCACTGAAACAACAAAGTTAAATCAACAGTATTTTTGAAACAGAAAACATCAATTCGTTACAACATAAACTGTACATCACTAAATAATTTATACTAAAAATATCAACTCACTTCATTCGCTTCAAATAATCTAAAAAGCACAAACATTTTTCAGTTATTTTTATCTCGACATGATTTCAGCCTTATCAAAATCAACAGCAAACAAATTATCTAATCTTTAAATATTTCAAATATGTAATCAAATTTAACATTAAAATGGTAAATATAAATCTTCTCATCCAGTCCTCTTAACTTCCACTTCAAACAGAATTGTACCTCTCACAGAAAGTGTAATAAAAGGAAAAAAACATTCAAAACAAAAAAACATTTTAAGTTTTACAAAATGATGACAAATTCAGAGAAGTCCGTACGACTAGATAATATATATTATTCTTTCATATTTTAATTTTCGTTCGTATAATTTCTTTGTTGGTAAACATTTATAAACATCTGCAAGACCCTGATTCTATTAGTAAACAAAAATAAAGATCACACGTCTTTTGGTTTGTTTTAAAATTTTCGAGTGAACACAGAAAATTTAATCTGAACCCGAGGGAGACCCAGAATACAGCACTGCTAGCTGAACTACACAGCCCTATGGTGGTGATTCTCTCTGTGTTTCACTGACTTTGTTCCGGGTGAAACACTCCAATCAATTCCATACTAGGTGCATCATACAGCCATCAGGGGTCACCAGTGGCATAACCAGACATTTTCATGGGGGGGGGGGCAAGGGTTCTGAGCAGGGGGGGGGGGTTCAGTTCCCTCCCCTCCCTGCCCATCTCTGGTTATGCCCCTGGGGATCACAACCCAAGTTACACTACTATGTGAAAAGTAGCACAAAGGGGTACCAAAGAAGAAGTTCAAACTTGCACTTTTCCTCAACAATTCATTGAACTATCTTGCGAGAATTTAAACTATTACATGATTGATAAACTGGATTATTATTTAACTATAAAACAGGTTCAAGATATTATTCTCTATCTCCACCTCTAATTAAAGCATTCGTACTGGCCTCCCGTCACGGAGCATCCTCGGTGGTCTAGGGGGTATGAAATCTGCTCTAGTGGGGTCGTGGGTTCGAATCCCACCTGAGTAGTATGCCTATGTTTTCTTGGTTTTTGGCAGGACTTGGGAAAAAGTCGTACACGGTGCTTATCACACATCAGATGTTATAGGAATAAATTGGATATTAATTATTGAGAGATAAAACGTAAATGCACAAAAACAAATTTGTCAAATGTGGCTGGATTTCACTCACATTTTGCACATACAGACTTTATATAACATGGCTTGACATCAACATCCAGGACCTTCACAGAAGGGGACAAGAAAGTCAAAGTTCTACTCGACTCGATTATATGTACAAAATCGATGAGGACGTAGCTGTACAAAATTAAGTCCACAGAACGAGGGGCTGTGTTAGGCCATGTATATTTAAAGTGCTCTCCATGTCCCTCAGGAATATAATCCACAGGCTACTTTGGTGGGATTGGAACCCACTACCCCTGCATTCTTGAGTAGTATGTATTCACGGCTAGACCACTGAGCAACTGATGAAGTTATCACACCTTGTTAATTCTTGGTTATAAACCAACCTTTGATTGGCTGTACAACCATGGCGTGTCGATCAGGCCAACAAAAAAAATTGTTTGTTTGTCCACAGAAGGTCCTAAAAAGGTCCTATTTGGGAATGTTAACATTTTGTTATTAAAATATTAATTCCAAACACAAAACATGTACAAGCACCGTGGGTTGGTAAACTGCTTTATATTCAATATAAAATTTCTGTCCGTTTCAAAATTTTTCGACCAATTTGTTTATGAAAATTTGGAGAAAAAAGAAAGAAAGAAAAAGAAAAAACGGTTGGTCGGACGAGGACAAACAAACTTTTTTCTTTTTTGCCTCAGAAGAGCGACTACCATAGACTTGCTATTTGGAAAGCCTAAGTAATTCAATCATGTCTCATGAAAACATTTACTAGATATCTAATTTGCCATTACCTAAATGGGGGAGCCTAAACAAAGTCTTGAACTACCTTAGCACACACATTCTTTTACATCTTATGTGTATTTATGAGTTAAATCTGTTCTTTGGTCGACCCAAATTCTAGTTAATCTGAAGATGGGACAGAAAAACTCTGTCAAACCACAAAACAGATATCAAACCTGATAAATATGCATGAGATAATACTGTTCTCTGGTTGGTGGATGGAACAATAATGGCAAGCTGGTTGGTTATTACCTAGCAACAGATTGTCTCAATGACCAACCATAGAAAATAAGACAAATTCAACAGTTCAATCAGTCCGAAAAAACCCAAGACAAAATGAAGAGACGCAGTAGAATTAAAATGATTCATTTCTTCATAATTTGTTTATTTTTCGGGGGATGGGGCTTAATGCAATTTATGTTTGCATTACCCTTTCGGGATCTTGTCAACCTAGTCTAAAACAAGAAAATAAAAGTTGTCCTGTCATCACATTCTCTTGAGTGATGAAAACATGGCTTCATGATTAACAGACGGCTTTCATTTTTATATATGCAACATCAACATTGTGCTTAAAGTACAGAATTTGCGCACCAGGATAACTACAAAGGGATGTAGATCTGGTTGTTAGCGTTGCGTTCCTTTCCTTCGACTGCAGCATTGTCGGAAATTAAAGGCAAAAGCTGTACAGAGCTTTTTTTTCCCCTTGGTGAAAATTCTTTTTTTGTGGTATCATGTCCGGGTGGTTCTTGAACTTTATCATCACCGTTTCTTCTCTTCGCTGGTGACTAGGAACAGCTTTTGGCACCAGTGGGTAATGGCAACTAGAGAAAAATTAAAACATAAAACTAAATTTAAAATGTGTAAGTGTCAAAGCAAAGAAAGTGTTTAGCCAATCAGGGCACAAAATCTCCTCCAACTTGTGCCTTGTGAGAAATGCTGTCACTTTAACACACAACCAAATCATGTTCAGTTTTTTATGTAGAAAGTTCTGGAAATTCCAGATAAAAATTAAGAAGTGGTTTGGTGTTTTTCTTTAAATGTCATTTTAGTCTGCTCTCTTCAATCTCAATTCTGTATATTTCCTTCAATCTCAAGTCAGTTTCTTTCCTTCAATCTCAAGTCAGTATCTTTCCTTCAATCTCAAGTCAGTATCTTTCCTTCAATCTCAATACAGTATCTTTCCTTCAATCTCAAGTCAGTATCTTTCCTTCAATCTCAAGACAGTATCTTTCCTTCAATCTCAAGTCAGTATCTTTCCTTCAATCTCAAGTCAGTATCTTTCCTTTAATCTCAAGACAGTATCTTTCCTTCAATCTCAAGTCAGTATCTTTCCTTCAATCTCAAGTCAGTATCTTTCCTTCAATCTGAAGACAGTATCTTTCCTTCAATCTCAAGTCAGTATCTTTCCTTCAATCTCAAGTCAGTATCTTTCCTTCAATCTCAAGACAGTATCTTTCCTTCAATCTCAAGTCAGTATCTTTCCTTAATCTCAGACAGTATCTTTCCTTCAATCTCAATCAGTATCTTTCCTTTAATCTCAGTCAGTTATCTTTCCTTCAATCTCAAGTCGTATCTTTCCTTCAATCTCAAGTCAGTATCTTTCCTTCAATCTCAAGTCAGTATCTTTCCTTCAATCTCAAGTCAGTATCTTTCCTTTAATCTCAAGTCAGTATCTTTCCTTCAATCTCAAGTCAGTATCTTTCCTTCAATTTCAAGTCAGATCTTTCCTTTAATCTCAAGACAGTATCTTTCCTTAATCTCAAGACAGTATCTTTCCTTCAATCTCAAGTCAGTATCTTTCCTTTAATCTCAAGACAGTATCTTTCCTTCAATCTCAAGTCAGTATCTTTCCTTCAATCTCAAGTCAGTATCTTTCCTTCAATTTCAAGTCAGTATCTTTCCTTTAATCTCAAGACAGTATCTTTCCTTTAATCTGAAGACAGTATCTTTCCTTCAATTTCAAGTCAGTATCTTTCCTTTAATCTCAAGACAGTATCTTTCCTTCAATCTCAAGACAGTATCTTTCCTTTAATCTCACATCTGTTTATTTCCTTCAATCTCAACTCTGTATCTTTCCTTCAATCTCAACTCTGTATCTTTCCTTCAATCTCAAGTCAGTATCTTACCTTCTATCTTGTGGAGGACACTAGGAATCTTAGCAGGTCTAACGAAGACGAAGTAGAATGGGACTCCGGTTAAGGTGATAGCTACCCCTATGAGGGTGTCCAACGGAGCGGAGATTGTCCCCAAGACAACCAGGGAAATTGATGCAATGGTGAAGAAGATGGGCAGACCAATGAAAACCTATGGGCAGGGAAAAATAAACAGTTACAAACCAATCTCATAGTAGCCTTCTTAGGCCTGTGAAAAAAAAAATCCGCATGCAATATTACTTGGGTGGGATTCGAACCCATGACCTTTTTCATAGTCATCCTTGAGCAGATGTCTTATTACTAGACCGCCACATTTGCCCAGTAGCTAAAGGCAGTTTGTATCCTATATTTTAGCAGTGTCTACCACATTGATTTGATAGATGTTAAATTTGCACAGGGGATAAAGAATACTGTTTGTGTTTTTACCTATACAACCACTGTATACTCAGTTCTTTCCCCCAAGTCTAGTGAAAAAAATCCACAGTCAAATTTCTCAGGTGGAAACTGCAGAATAGAATACTGAATTTTCTGACCAAACCCCAATGTTTATGGTAGAGCCATCATAAACACACATATATATAACCCTATGCTCTCTGTGAACCTTTGTCTCTCTGTGAAGCGCCTTGAGCGTCTTTTAGGCGGATTTTGGCGCTATATAAGTTTTCGTTATTATTATTATGCATGCCTATTAAGACATTTTATACAAGTACTACAATTGTAGTGCAATTTGTGGCGTGTCGTGGCCGAGCGGGTTAAGAATACCGGATTCGAGCTCTTGTGTTCCTGATTAGCAGAGTGCGGGTTTGAGTACCGTTCTTGGCATTTGTGTCCTTCAGCAAGATACTTTACCATAATTGCTTTGTCCTTCGGATGGAACATTAAGCCGTAGGTCCTGTGTACTGGGATTGGTAGTGCACGTAAAAGAACCCAGAACACTTATCATGGAAGAGTAGGGGTTAACCCCGGTGCTTCTGCTTTACATAGCAAGCACCGTTGTTAACAGGTTTCCCCTGGTCTGCGAGCTACAGTGATCAAGTTCACTTATGAGGCATCCCTGGTTTCATTACTAGAAATATCTAATAATAATAATACAATTGATTTGCTGAAGGAAACCGTTCCAACCTTGTATGGCCTTAACATATCAGGTTTCTTCCATCGTAGATATAACAGCCCAGCAGACAGAGCCCCACTGGATGTCCACAGGACAAAGTTGAAATAGTTGATGAGTGTGTACACATCCTTGGCAAACACATAAACGCATGTGAGGAATGTCTGAGGAATAGAGAGAAATTATTCAAAAGTTGAAGATCATTAAATAATCAGAATAGTTCCGGATGAAAATTTCCACTAGGAAGTCGCATATCAACCAGTGCAATATTTCATAACAGCTGCTTATATTTCATAACAGCTGCTTAAGCACATTAAGTAGCTTAAGCAAATTAAAATAATGCTTGCCAGGATAAGGTTACCAGCAAAAATACCATCTCGCATGTACCATCTGTAACCGGTATCCTGCTTAATTTTGCTTTAGCAGAAAACTCATAAGCAATCTTTTTTGCTTATGAGCTCTATGAGTTTGGGCCCAGAATAGACCATGCAAGTCTTGCATGTATGTAAGCGTTGAGACCAGTTTAAGGTGTATGACATTGTACCCTTCACAATGTCTCTTAGGTAGAACAGACTGTGCAAGAAATTAGGTCAAATATTGTTTTACTAGAGGATGAATTATATTATAGGATTTAAGATAGCATATTTGCGCATTGTCTTGCGAATTAGGGTTTACGATTACCCCTAAGCAATTGCATGATAAACTTTCCAGATGTACTAAAATCTTTCAGAATATATCACAATCCAACAGCAAATATTATTTTAAGTCTGCACACTGCTGTGACTGTTATGCATGCCACATGATGGTTAGTTTGGATGTGTGGTACCGTGTCAATCAAAGTCAGGTAGCACCAGTCAAAGGATTGGCGTTGAATAATAAACAATCTGCAGAATTGGTTTTGAGTAATGGACAATTTTTAGAATTGTTGTGGAGTGATAAACAATCTACAGAATTGGTGTTGAGTAATGAACAATCTATAGAAGAATTCTGATCGTTATAGTATGGAAAGGTTTGGAAAAAGTCATTTGTTCACATACCACGATCAAAAGAGAAGGCATTGGCGTCTTCCTCTTGATATCGATCATCGCAAGGACGTTCGGCAGCTGTCTATCTCTGGCCCCAACGAAGAACATTCTGCGTAGAGAAACACAATTATAAAAAGTCTGCTTTCCAGTGTCTGAACCCTAATCTAGTCAAATCTTGTATCAATGCCCATAGCAAGGTGTAATCAGGGCCTTTTGAATTCTGCAGACAAAACAAAACTCTAAGGGAATCTTAGTCTGTACTGCAACCCACTACCTCTTACTTTTTACAGGCAAAGGCTACCTCTGTTTACTGTAAGCAAAACCTAGCAGCTTATTCTTGCAGAGAATTTTTTGTTAGTATGTATGCCAGTGTACCACTTTAATCTTTAAAAATAATGTAGTACTTGAATGCATTCGTTTTTTAACTAAGGTGTGGATTTTAAAACACACGTTGATAACGGTGAGCTATTAAGTGCAGAAAGCCACGATTGAAAGTGCCATGAAATTGGGTTAAACAAGAAGTAGAATGCAGACAGTTCATTGGTTCTAAGCCCGCAAAGTCATGTGTTGGTACTGTTACCCTTTGAACTTGAAATCAGGTACTAACGCCATGTGTATAAAGACCGTAAACCAAAGATCTCATTTTTTGAGACACCAAATCTAAGAAGTCAATTTTTCGCTTTCAATCTTAAGTTTAGGGGGCTCCCTTTGAAAGAAACAACCCCACAATGGACCATCAATTTCAAAGCCACAGACAATCTGAATAAAATAAGTAAACTTTTGCTATGATTCAAAGCATTGTTCATGCACTGCCATTAAAACCAACAGATTACAATGTTAATCACGTTTTGAACACACTTTCCCCAATAAACTATTTGTGTGTTTGTTTTACCCTTTACTAATATCTTCAGTAGATATAGACATGATTGAGCAGTAAGTTTCCTGAAGTGACATTAAATTATGTATTTGGTAATGTGTACCCACCATCTGTTCTACTCAGTATAGCATTGTGTTTGGAGTGCAAAGTATGAGTGAAAAATTGGAGAGGGGAAAACGGTAAACTTGGAAAGCATGGTCCTGTTGCTGAAAATGAGATGCTCTGAAACTGGACTTGAATATGATAACAAATGCACTGAATGAGTGAAAAAACAAAAAATCAAAAGTTAAATTGCCAATTCTTGTACTGAACTTTGTGGATATTTCTGTTTTGAAAGTATCATCCCCTTCCACACAGAGTCATGGTAAAAAAATAACAAAATACACCGAATGAGAAGTAAAGTAATAAGAAGTCAATTCTTTAGATTTGGTTTTGAGTTTTTCCCAATCACAATGCTTGCATTCCTTTCTTCAATTTATTTCTACAACCAACAGCTTAAGAATAAAACACAATAAAGCGGACCATTTTTGCATTCGTCATGTTTCAGCAGTTTTTCCAATGATTGGAATTAGTTTTATCAAGTACCAGGAACCACCCCGAAAGGTGTTCCACCATGTGAATGGAACATGCAGACTTGTACTGAAAATATTTGAGTTGACTACGATTATTATCATTTTTTGTTTAAGTACTCTTCAATTTCAATAATGTATTGAAAAATTTAGTAAGTTTGTCTGTGCATGATAAAAATTTGAGGGCGATAAAAAAAAAATCAAAAAAAAAATCAATCAACTCAAACTATTTTTAGTATTAGCCTGCATTATCCATTCATGTTGGACTACCTGTTGGGACGGGTGGTTTCAGGTACTTACACAAATTTGCATTCATTAGAAAAACTACTGACATGGCGGATGCCAAGTGGTCCCTTTCCATTGTATTTACTGTCATTACAATGTTCATTTATCTCTTTCTGTTAGTGTTTACAGTTATAGAATAGACCATTACACACTCGGTATACAGGGCAGGCCAAATTTGCATAAATTAATCACATGACAGTATCACCCAAGTTTGTCTACTCTCCCAGGAAACGCAAAGAAAGGCTCGTAATTTTTTTTTCATTGGTTGAATGGAAAATGGTTGATGTCGGTATCGAATCGAATTAGAATTTCACTTCTGCAATGACAAATGATTATCTCTATTGCTCGTAGATTGAACATAATTTTTTTTAGAAGATAAATTCAGAATAACGCAAACACTTCTGGGCGTTTTAATTTGGACAGTGTGCGTGTAATTCAAGCAGATAGCAATGTACTGTACTAACGGTGAATTCAACTCTCTTGGATGTTTTACCATTGGTCTAAATAATGCTCTAGTTTGACAACACACTTGTAAAACTGATGTTACCCTCAACTGTCTGTCACAAATTATGCACAACCTGGCCTGGATTGTAACCAGTGATTCAGTTTGTAAAAACAACCTGTGTGTGTAATAGTCCATGTTGGTCAACAATTACCTAGACAAGCCAAGAAGGCTTCCGTTATTTGAGCCAAATGTCGACATCGCAACGAACACTGGCATACACCATGCAAACACCCCGAGGACCTTGATACCAAATGTCTGAATAAAACAGCCAGAAAATCATCAACAGTTTCAGATTATTCTGAAGTTGGAAATGTGCTAAAGTTCTTACCTGGATCCGTCATGGAGGGAAGGGGGAGATGGGGATTTCATTGTATTGTTGCTTTGGCAATGCAAGAAACTCTGAAGGTTCAATAGCTTAAGGCTTGGCTTTTATGTGAACAAAACATTGAAGCAAGCAGATGGTAGAATGGACATAAAAGCATGATGTACACTATATGGTAGGTCAATATAAAAAACAAATGATCCTGGTTATAAAGCCCTAACCTTCCCAGTGACTGATCAGTTGATATCATTCAACAGGGTTACAACAAATTGAGACTTTATTTGAATGCAGTCTTAATGTAAACAGTAAATTCAAAGCACTCCCTAGGCCTTAAAAACTATGAAGTCAGTTGTCCATTTTTTAAGCTGTTTGAAAATCAACTACATGTACTCATAATTAAAACGTAACACATTTTATGATTTATGTTTACCCGCGTGTACTGACTATTAGTTCTAGTGCAGCTTGGCGCGTCGATGCCGCTGTGATTGCGTAAGTGGTGGAATGTTTGTCTGACAGCCGGGTATTTTGAGCAAAAAGTGATGTCATTAGTGCGGAGTGCTATTGCTCGAGTACTCGAGGTCTCGGCCTGCAACCCTTAAAAGCAAATTTGAGGGTTGCCTCGACTATAAAAAGTGGTTCAACAAGGAAAGCAAGTTGAAATAGAGGAAAGAAAGAGGTTTCTAGTTAAACAGAACGGTAGTCTTGTGTTTCCATACTTGTGCTGGAATGCAACTGAGGTAAAGAGCAATATGATAAGAAGCAATTTTGAAAAAGAAAAAAATGTTAATACAGGAAATTGCAAATGTAAATGGCCGCATTGATATCGTCAAAGTCATGATAAAACCTGGCGTATACCTTGGGTAAATGAATCAAAAATATACAAACGCTGTAAAATATTCATGCAGAAGGTTTGTTCAAAACAAAACAGGAAATAGTATTAAAAGATATTTCATTCAATACTGACAACATTTTGGGGTTTTCAGACAGTCCTGGATTAGATAATTTTGTTTTAGGGATAATAAAAAAAAATCGTTTTTAATGTTGATTCTTGACACGTTTTAATCCTCCTACCAAAAGTACACCTTAAGTTTTAAGTTAAAATAAAAATGATTAAAAAAAAAACACTCCAAGATGTTGGAGAGAATCTCATGAGCTGATTTCAAAACTTCATGACGTGTGTGCATGTATACCTTGACAATGCAAGAAAACCCCCGTTATTGGATCCGAAGGTTGACATAGCAACAGACAGCGGCATGATCCAAGCAACAACTCCGAGCAGTCTCTGGCTGAACAGCTTGTTTTTTTCACCAAAATAATGGATGAAATTAGTAACTTTTCTTTTAGCATACTGGCTTAAATACTGTGTTCTTCATTTGTGCACACTAACCCGAAGCTGCTTGATGACAAAACTTCAAAATGAGGGACAGCAAGCTTTATGTATTTGCTCAGTGTGGAGTCTTGTGGTGCTCGAAGTTAAGAAGTGATCCTTAAGAAGATGTGCCAAGTGCTTTTGAGTTATTTTTTTTTAAGCCTTGAAATTGGCAGTGAAACAGCTGACATTGCCGAAGTACCAAAGGACTTCACTTGGTCTAGAAACCCTTGAAAGAAATCGACAGTTTGAAAGTTGCCTTGTTCGTACAAAACCCACTGGAATGATATCAACTGATCAGTTATTAAGAAGTGCGAGGGCTCAGGATAGTTTCTCATCTAATGGGGGAGGTAGTCTTGAGAAACGCCACCAACCAAAATGTGTCATGTGTCAAAACTTGCGCTGGAATGCAAATAAGGTAAAAAAAAAAGCATTCAAGCGATATGATTAGAAACAATTTTAAAAGGAAAACAAATAAATATACAAGCTATGGAATTTTTTGCAAATGTCATAGCTGCATTGATATTTTAAAATTCATGATTTATAAAGCCAGGAGTATACCTTTGGTAAAATGACAAAAAAATCAATCCAAAATATTAAAACCCTATAAAGTGTTTGTCACAGTGTTGACATCTGTACAGGAACAATGAAACTATTTTTGTTTTAAATAATTTTTACGAGCAACATTTTTCAGTTACTGACCTTAGACCAAGAAGCACTATGACAAACCCATCCATACAATAGGTGTCTGACAAAAATAGGTACATGGAATACAAACTGAAGGTATTTTTCTTCCCCCCAGTCTGATTGACTGATTGTTCACACAACACTGACAATCTTCTAATATTTGCTGCCTTAGTTTTGAGAATAAAAAACAGTTTTAATGTTTCTCAAAGAAAAACAAAAGACCCAATCTTCCTACCAAAAGTATACACCTTTTAATGTATAAATAAATATATAAAAATATGGTAGCATAACTATCTAAGATGTCTGAGAGATGTGCAAAAATTGATTTTTTAATATTTCATTTCTAGTGTACATGTACCTTGAGAAGGCAAGGAAACTTCCATTATTAGATCCCAGGGTAGACATGGCAACTGACAGCGGCATTATCCAAGCAATAACTCCCAGGAGTTTTTGTCCGAATCGCTAACAACGTGGCCCCAAAATAACAGAAGGAAATTAGCCACTTTTAGGAAGGTCTGGCCCCAGACCACTTTCATCCGTGCGCTAACCCCTGACCTAACCCTATCGGTCAACTCAAAAACAAAAAAACGACGGCATTTTCTGCTGAGTGTCCGTCGAAGAATTAATGTTAGAATGATGGATTTTACTTTCTGAAAGGGATGACGGAGGCAAGCATGTATGTAGCGTAGTTTATGCTACCGTACAAATGAGGTCAGGCATGACTTTCTTCGCATAAACCCAAAATGTGACATTGTTGATTGTAATTTTCCAGAGGGAATTGGGTGGACAAAATGTTTTACATGTTGGAGTTTTATAAATCGCATGCTGGAAGTTTCTTTATACCTTGAAAACGCAAGGAAGTTCCCATTATTGGATCCAAATGTTGACATGGCAACAGAAATCGGCATTATCCACGCTAGCATTCCAAGAAGCTTAAAGCCGTATGTCTAATACAGCCATAAAATAACAGAGGGTGGTAACAATTCTGCACACTATATCTCCCCCTACCCTATCCTTATCCCCCATTTCAAGAGAGTAGAATTTAAGAATTCAGAACATTTATAGTCTACACCAATCTAACATTTGAGGCACCAGTTAAAACAGGTCTTTGACTGTATCTCTCATATAAAAATTTAAATACCATCAATTTTAAAGTCATTTTGGTATTGTTGGTTAGAAACTGTTATCTATATATGTAGCTGAAACCAGGATTCTTTTAGACATAGCCTTTAAAAAAAGTTGTAAAATTATCCCCATTCTTCCCCAATGCTGCCTCGATTTGAAAATAAATTTTGGCTAACGTTGCATTAAGGATTACCCAACCCCGTATCTTGCCAAATATTAAGCTAGTTGAGGTCTATGTCTTCAATAGACATAACTTCCAGTGAATGTTTCTCCTGTCTTTAGTGCAGACTTGTGGACATGTTGTTAAATGTTTGTTGCCGTGATAGCGTTCCGACTCTCTTCGCGACAGTGGTGATTTTCTCGCCAGACTGCTGGCTCCTGCGGTACTATTGCTCTGGCGACTACAGCCCAATGGGGGCAGTCAGGAGCCAGGAGCCAGCAGCCTCGCGCGAGAGTAGTAGTCTCACCAGAGCAGCCTCCCCAGACAGCAGCAGTATGGAAGAGCCGTTACGCTATCACCACCACTAACATTTAACGACTTGTCCACAAGTCTAGTCTTACTGTGACTTTCAAAAGGTTGACCCCAAAATTTTTAGTATCATTGTCAGTCAACAAAAAATCTAAAAGAAAAATTCCAAAAGATTTTTTTTAAAATATATAATATAGCTATTCAGTAGAGAACTATCATTTATTTCAACAGTCTGGAGTAACGATCTATAACACTGCCGCTTTTTGTTTGCCGATTTCTTTTGCAGCTGATCGGAACATGCAGGAGAGCACAGGGGACTCTTTCAACTTGTGATTTGTTGTTCCAAACTTTTTATCGATTTGGTAGTGATGTTGACCGATTTCACCACAAAAGTTCGCAGACTATTATAAAAGAAAGATCTATACTTGGTCAATACATAATCATTACAATCTTTTAATCACTATCTGAATTTAAAAAAAAAAGGCTTACCACAGCGACAGCATCGGATCCAAGCAATTCTTGCGGTGTCATTGCAGTGAAGTAAGCAACATTGGCAAAAACGTAAAATATTGTCACTACCGTCATCGTAATATAAATAGCACGGGGTAGATTTCTGCAAAGGAATTCAGAACAAACACACATAAAAGATCGGAGTTAATTCAAATTCAAAGGAAAAGAGGAAATCTATTAGATGATGTTTTTTGCTACTTATGTTGGTGGAATACTATCCTGAAGTGGACGAACAAAGCCTGGTGAGGAGGAGGAGGATGACTTATGTGTTGATATAAATGATTTAGAGTTCATCCAGTGCTTTCCAGTTTTACGGGAAAAAGAGCAATAAGCTGGGAATTCTAGGTTCAGACCTGGAGTTACACAGAGGCCACAAATGTTTGCCATATCGACCCCCCCCCCCTTGCATGGCGTGAAATGCACCTCTGCACAATGCGCATCTACCATTTCCACCGCTTTGGGAGTTAATTCTCTTGCATATTTTGACTCCCAACATGACGGACAGGATGGGCACATGTAAATGCACTGCGTGTCATGAAATGGGTCAGCATTTTCCAATGGAAGTGTCCTTTTTCCAAATATAAAAATGGCCTTGCCCCTCTCAAAGATGAAATTCCCAGTCTGTAGGTTGACGAGTATTAAGGGAGATGCGTGGCCCAATCACTTACTTATATGGATTCTTTAGTTCCTCAACAACATTGTTCAAGTTATACCTGCATCATAGAAATCATAAAAAAATAACATAAGTTAACAAATGCCGATTCCTCAAACTGTTGGAAGGAAATATTTCTACAATATTTCAGGGAAATCCAAAACTAAAAAAGAAAAAGAAAAGAAGTTAAGTTTATATCTCACACCACATCCATCCGTGCACAAAAAAAGGAGTTGTCAAGCGTGGTGTCGGATATCAAATATTAAGTCTCTTAAGTGTACAATCTTATAAGACATCCTTAATTTAGGAAAACCTAACTTACCAGCCTGCATATGAAAAAAGGCCAGAGTATAAGGCGTTTCCAAGGCCACCATACGTTGTCCCTTCAAACGAATTCTCAAAACTGGACGTTTGACCTGCAGAAATAAATACACAAGTTAGCTTTTTTTAAATTGTGAAACGGGGTTAGCAGATGAAGTGTTATTCAATGCATGCCTAACATTACACCCTGGCCCGTGGTCTTGGCCTCTGTTGCCCCTAGGTCATGGCCTTGAAGCCCCTTCAAAAAGTTTCCCATAGACTTTCAGATTTTCAAATGGATGAGCCCCTTGCAAAATGCAATATTGCCCTCTAAAACATGACATTCCAGGGCACCAGTGTACAGCAGATTCAAAAGGAAGATTTCTGTCTAGTTTCCCATCTGAATGAAATTTGGTCCTGAAGTTTACCTCTAAATATCTGTATTGCACCCATGACGATGATGATCGTGAGTGCCAACATCTTGAACACTGTGAAGATGTTTTGCACGGCGGTCGTCAGACGCACACTGAAGATGTTGAAGAACCCGCACAACACTACATGGAAACCAGAATGTCCAATTTAGGATTTAAATCCCGATATGTGACCTGCTCCAATAAAATTGGCATAAAGTCAAAAAATGTTATTACAAGGAAGGGAAAAGTTAAGCTCTTTAAATCATTTCGAACAACACCCTCTGGGGGGGGCATCTTTATCTTGGGTCCGAATAGTGGGATCATGATGCTTGTTGTGTCCTTAAAGCAAGGTAATTCAACACACATTACTTTGCCCCAAGATATACTGTTAAGCTGACTGCCCCCTGTACTTAGAGAGCACACCAAACAGAACCAAAAACACTTCATGCTTCCGGTTTGGTTCACAGCAAGTTCAATAATCTCCTTCAATCGACCAGTGAAAAAGATGGCAGACTTGTGATAATCCCGCTGGCTAGTCAATGAAATAGTTACTGAAAACCCTGCCCTCAAGCATCATTGTTTACAGGCTTCCTCAGGCTACTAAGCTACAAGTTCACTACTGAGGCATTCTTGGGTATTAACCCAAGTTTACAGGGCCTCTTTCTATGGCTACACTACCTCGACCTCTGACCTCTAACCTCTACATTCACAGTGCAATACTCACAGACTGAGTTCAGGGCAAGCAGCTGGATTGCAATCATTGGCGGTTCGCAGTCCGCAGACGGGAAAAATGGCTGTACGGCATACCGACCGAATGTGATTGCCACCACTGCACAGGAGGCTGGCACCTGCATAATGAGCGACACCCACAAGAACAAGAACGCCGCAAATTCACCGTAGATCTCTCTGAGGTAGAAATAGAATCCTCCGGACGACGGGAACATGGTACCCAGTTCGGCAAAGCAGAGGGCACCCAGGAGAGAAATGATACCTGCTAGTACCCATACTATCAGGGTCATTCCCACTGAGCTAACACCCAGAAGAACACCTTTAAACGAGGGAAAAAAAGAGGAAACAAGTAAGTGAACATTGCTCAAGAAACCATATTGGTCACATTCACTACAATTCTACTAGTTAGTGCACCAGCTGCTGTTGTTGGACAAACTCATATTTTCTTCACGATAGATCTCGCAAAATGATTTTAATCGGCTGAAGATTTAAAGTTCTTTCACACCCTTTTTCTTTTAAATTGTGTGACGTGTTTTGAGAAATGATTTAAAATAAAAGGCAGGTTCCCTTGTGGTTTACTACTCGATGAAAAAGTGTACAATGTCAAATTCGTAATGTTTTGAAGAGTGGTAAGGTTGTTTTGTAATTCTTGACGAACCTTTAGGGGATACAAAAATCCCCGAGCCGATGATGGTGCCAACATTGATGGCTACTCCACTCAGCAAGGTAATCTGACGCTGCAATTTGACTGTACTGCCATCATCCGCATTACCCAACTGCAAAAAAAAATACACAAATGAATAACAATGAATTTATACATGCATTAAAAAATCTGAGCAATGAATGTGGCCGAGTGGTCTAGTTCACCTAACCCAAGCTCTGGTGTTGTCAGCAGTAGAGTGTGGGTTCGAATCCCGGTCATGACACTTGTGCCCTTGAGCAAGGCACTTAACCATAATTGCTTCGTAAAAGTTGGGAAGGTAGTGCATTCTGCTCTACCAGCCAGGCTCCTAGTGGATGATACCCACGAACTGAGAAGGGGGTAACCCTGTTTCAGCTCCAGGAGTAGGCATGGTAGGTGGCAACGTGCCCCTGGTGTCAGTTGATTTGGGTCAACAGCCCAAATCAGTTAAGTCTAGCCCTCACCTTGAAGTGGCCGTTCGACCTTGTGAGTTAGGCGATATCTCATTAAAAAAAGGGAAAAAAAGACGCAAAAATAAGTTGTTAAAATTCCCCATAACATTTCACTTTATATTTGATGAATCGTTCACATGTTATTTTGTATCGGGTGTTTATTGAAAACTAGAGGATGGAAAGGTATTTGCTCTTCCAAAAATACAATTTTACGTTTCAGTCAGTCATTTTGCGTAATTTAATTTGCATCCCTAACAGGCATGGCTGCTGGTTTACTTAAATCTATAACATTGTGTTTACAGTGGTCAAGTATTTTTCTCAGTAAGGAGCACTACAGCATGAAACTAAACTTCATTTTTAATGCATATTGATATATTAAGTATTAAGTTTTAAACTTCGTAAATTTGAATAGAGTCATCCTTTTGGTTTTATTATAATTCAAATAAACAAACCATATTATTCAGATCTTAACATCTGTACGTAGGACTTTAAGTTCGTGTTCCAGTGAGAATAAAGGCAAAGAAATGGATTTCTTAAGTAATGGCATTAAGGGTTTACGAGTAATTTCAAATCTCCAATTTTACACGACGGACCGCATTTGTAGCTCCACCATGGGAACCATTCCAGGCACACAGCCTCATTAGTGTACAGTTAAACCACATGTTGCCAAAGGTTATGTTGGTTTAACCATAGAGAGAGGATCCACAGGTTAAGTGGCTTACTTAGTGGCGGATACAGGGGGGCGTGATCTGTGAGGACACCCCTTTGCCAAAATCAATTCAACATCTGCTTGATCTTTGTCGGGTCAACTGGATTTTTTTCTTCTGAATGCCCTGTCCATCTGTTCTTTATGGAATCTGATATGACCCAAATCAGACTTGGGCTAACAGTACCGCGATTTGATAAGGCAGGGACCATAGCACATTGTTATCATGACAAAAGGGATTTTGTCCTAGCCTATGTATTTTGTTACAATCACTGGGCTTTATGCTTATGTTTTGGATTTGGTTGCATTGTCCAGGGTAGGATACCTGGAAAGGCTGTCTGCATTTACCTAAAAGTGCAGAGGTGTTTAAATTGTGCATACCAATCAACCACAATTAATTTGAAAGCAAGTTTTTAAAAGTTCTATCCACCTTGCGCATTATTGCATACAAATGCAGAACTGGATAAAAAATAACAGAAAATGTATCAAAAATGAAAGGACTGAATTTTTACATTTCTTTCAAAAGCACTTTACTACTTTAGCTATAGCCAAATCAGTCAATCAACATTTAAGGCAAAATATATTTAACAAAACATGTTCAGCGTCCTGCCTTTTTGAAAAAGGGAAGGAGGCAGCCTTTTTTTTCAACTTTAAATGGCCACCCGACACATTTTTCAAGACAACCGGCTGGGCTATTTCTCAAGATGGTGTGTTTTTCAATGTGCTAATAAAGTAAAAAATACACTCTTATGTATTTTAGAATTGATTTTTTTCTTCAGAGATTGTCAAAATTTATCCTTAAAAAAAAGTGGGCGGGGAGCCAGGGACGCTAAACTTGTGGTTATTTTTTCATCAATTGCTTATGAAAATATCAACAAACGTAACAATTGATACCCTATAAAAAATTAAGCAGATTTTGCCCGAGAAATGTTTGTAAAGAATTTTTTCTATGAAGAAATGTTGACAGATGATGCTTTTTCAAAACAAAAAGTAAAAAAATCTTTTGCAAATGCCATAGACAGTACATGTTACATGCAAAATTGTTCGTGTATGGCTGATGGACGTGAGATAATGTTGGGATTCCAGCAATATATATTTTTTGCCAATACCTAAAAAGAAAAGTAAACTTTCTTGAATCTATAAAAATAGCTACCTAAAATTAAAATCTAAATGTTGGGATCCAATCGGCAAAAATTTGAACCTAACACCTTAAAGTTCAATCCAACAAATTGTTTCTATAAAAAAATAGCTGCTAAAATTAAAATCCAACTGTTGGGATCCAATCGGCAAAAATTTTGACCTAACAAAATAACATCTTAAAGTTCAATCCAACAAATTGTTTCACACACACTTTTTTATTTTCACAAAAAGCCAACTATAAGTTATAAACTTACAAGTAATTCCTTATCATCTTCTCCGTAATCTATTTCATCGGACTCGGATAGTTCTTCCAACCCTATCTCTGAAATGTGTTCCTCCATCAACATGATCGATGATATTGATTAATCACGTCAAGGACAGGACTTTATCCATAAAACAATGAGATGTCAAAAGGATTTGTTGGTCATTTTTTTTCCAGAGAAGAAAAGCGTTGCTTGAGTTGTGGGGTTATTTTAACTACAAGGATTCAAGTAGAATCCAGGAGGGAGAAACACAAGTTGTCTAAAAAAAAACTGTCAATATCTTTGGTCGTCAGTGTCTCTCAACCCCTGGTAATATGAATAGAATAATGTGCTACTCGTCTCCGTGTTGCCACCATTACACTGACTGACACTGGCATTGGCAATGACATAGCACTGACTCTGTTTCACGTCGTGTTCAAAGCGTCCGTGCCATATGGAACGGGAAGGATCGGAAAGGTCCCATCATACGTACGTCTACATTTAACAAAAAAATCGTCTGGAGTTCAAAGCAAAAACTGGAAGTGAAATACCGTCTACAAATCCACCCACACTGACACTACAACGGGAAAGTGGTGTCTTGAGTTGTTAGTCCAATGGGCAGTACACACGATTGAATTCGCGCTGCTGTTTGTTTTGTAAACATCGTTATCATAATAGTCAGCATCCGCAAAGGTTTACTACATATTTTTCATACAGAAAATTAGGGTACAAGACAATGTGTTGAACGCGCGAGGGCGTTTTCCCCGATGTGAGCAATAATTATTGTTACTAGTGGGATGCCCACCCGCTAACTACCACCCGCTAGATTAGCGCGATTCTTGCGTATAAAATGTTGCGAAAATGTAGTGTTGGGTAAGGGGTCATAAGGGGGTATCCAGGGGTCATAACTTCGTAAATCCATAAATAATTGTTTCTTTGTTCACTCTAATACAAATTGAACAAAACGATATAGGCCATGCATACAAACGTTATATGCAGCAGATCACGTTAGCAGAGAGGAGCAGACGGAAGGTGCGATGCGAAGAAGTCGGTTGAACTATGATTATGATTATGACCATGGGTTATGATAATTAGACCTTCAGACCAAGGGTCACTGCTGGCCACAGTGAAAAAGCAATCTGCCAAGACGTACGGAGGAAGAATTTGGTTTGACCAGTGACCTTCAACACAATGGGTTATGTTTATTAGATCGTTCTCTGTAAATTTAATGTGTGGCATGGCCTCGACTTGTGTCGCAATTGAACTGACTGTACTAAACGATAAAAAGATAAGATGTATATAAATGCAACTTTATTTAAACATAGCAGTTGAAGCTTATTGCATAGGATTATGTATCCCAAAATAAAGTCTTGTCTTTTTAACAACCAAGCAGCCCATGCTTTGTCGTTATTCTGCAAAAAGTAAAAATAAACTGTTGCATTTTCATCCGCGAAGCCGCCTATATTTTTTACTTTAGGCCTAGTTGCCAAATCGTGGACGATATCAGTTATTCCAATGGTTGTTGTTTTTAATAAGCCAACCTGAAACTTTGCAACCTAAAAGTGTTTCAACATGAAAAGTGAATGAACATCAGCTTATACTGACACATAATTTGAGTTGCCATTAGACTTATAATTATTCTTTTTTTGTAGATACCCTAAAATTTCAATTCCAGGACTATAACAACAAATTACGTAACTTTTCCAACATTCATTTCTGGTGGAAGTTTGTGGGTTTAATATATGGAAAAAACAACAACAAATAGATAAGTTTAAACACACTTCAGCATATAAGCATAGTGTCCATTTACATGTTGAAACACGTATCGGGTGGTTTTATAGGTACTATATAGGCTACTTCACAACAATAAAAACCATTGGAACAACTGCTCGACGAATGCAAAGTGTTGTGGCTTCTTGTCGAAAGCTTCTTCTTTTGTGTGATAAACAGGAAGTAGGCCTCCACGGGTATTACCATGTCGGATACTGAAATAATAGCAGTAAGCCCAAGTAAATAAAATTTCGCATCGCAAGTTCAAGTGTCAACTGTCATGTATAAAGTCTAGAGACGGCATACGCCAATTTGAAGCGGGAAAACAAGTGTGAAGTTCAAGACATTTCACATAATGCATTGACTTCGTCCTGCGATCTCTTTCGTTCAAACTACCTTTTTATAGCTCCATGCTATAACTAATGCTTCTCTATAGGCTAGGCAAAGTTTAGTTTTCTAAGTTTTTGCAGAAGTAGGCCTACGCAAGGCGAAGACAGAAGTACACATGCCGATTGCCGAATCGTTCAGTCTTGAAATTTGCGCTGAATTTCAGAAGTGAAAAGACGGCCAATGTTCGCAAAGCGAAAGAGAGCAGATACATTTCTGTATCAACTCAACTGTGACACTTCAAACAAAAACCAGTCTCAAATTTCCTATCCAGTCTCGGAAAACATAGCAACTACAGCAGCAAGCCGTATGTGTAATTTCCTGTCCACAGAAAAAAATATATTTGTGCTGTGATTAAATTTCCTGAAACAGATTAGCTACCAAGGTGACCCAGCAGTCCGGATGATGCCGGTGGGGATAAACGAAGGTGACCCGATGTGGCCCTTTCTGACGGGAACATCTTCACTTTGTTTTAATCAATGAATTGCAAAATCCTAGATAATTTTGTGATCTCAGAGATCAGGATACCGTCCGCGGTATTAATTGGTCCAACATAAAAGCATTGGTAAAACAACATGAAAGCGATTTTCCCTTTTTCGTTCCGGAACACGAGTCTTAAAAAAAAACTCATTATAAAAGCAGTAACCTTCATAATAAATGTGCCGGCAAAGTTTTTCGAGCATTTTGTTGGTTATAGGTTTCAAGGTTGTGGTTCTATATTGAGACCCTCAATTAGTGGCACAACTTTTCATTGCTTTGGGGCATCATTTCTCTTTCTTTAAAGACAAATATACTTGCAAACTATTCCGATTCGATGACAAAATCTCACTATGCATCTTTAAGGTGTACACAAATTTGAGCAATAATTAAAACACACTCGACACAGCCTCAAAATGACTTCGCCTGCCCATTATTATGAAGTGGTTGTTAAATGCATTTTGGCGATCTTGCTTGAATCACGTACTCTTGTTTGCACGTTGATATCCGATAAAGCTTTATCGGCCTTGTGTAAAACATTATTGAGCGAACGTGAACCAAGACACTTGTTTACATTTCAGACCTGCAAATATAGTGTATAATAGGTTCTAATTATCACATCATAACTGCTAGTTAGATTCACCAGTCACCGAACTGGAGAGGGACAGGCTTAGAACAAGCATGGAGGATTCTGTTTTCTTCCTCCATGGAACAAGAATGCTCGCAGTTATCAGCTCTTTTTTGCGTATACGTTTCCAGGTTTGAGATAAGTGATTCCAAAGCCCGTTTTGACAGCCAAACCAAACTGTGTGCGTGATGGTTCTTCCACCACTTACTTTTACTTAAAGCCTAATATACTTAGGAACATATTATTAGAAATATATATTAACTCCCTGCAGACAGAAAAACAGGCCCCAAATTGATTACAGAATGTACGCTAACAATGACCTAGACCCTATAACAATGGGAAAACTCCTCTCATTTTGTAAATAATAGTTGCACAGTCCGGATAGCTTATTGCGCCATGGGAGTGAAGTACGTCGCCCTTTGCCAACTTGTTGACTTCAATCCCAAATCAAAAACCCATTTAATTGTCTGTGTAGGATTAGGAATACAATGGTTTCACATCGGTCAAAACTAACTTGACCTTTATCTTATCCAACTATACAAACAATGGCAGCAAACAAAACTTTTAGCAGACTGGTAGAAGTATCATACCGACTTTAACTGTTCATCAAATTATTCTTTAAAAAAATGTTTCAAAATTAGTTTTGTTCCCTCGGGAATCACGTTTAAATTAGATTAAAAAAAAACCAGACATTTGTAAAAGATGGACTGCTTGAATAAAAATGCCTGCATACCAATTCTAATCAGTTGAAGCATGGATGAATTTATTCCTCCATGGTTGAAGTAATTCGGGTCCGGCCAAAAAAGGATCCTCGCTAGCATCAGGGTGCACTGACGTAGTTCATATCATTATTATAATAATATGCTTGAATTTCTGGAGCACGGCACCACAAAAAAATTACTGAGCAACAGGGTCTAAATTTGACACATTTAGCGATACTTGAGGACAACTTAGATATAGGTGCCATCCACAAAGTCCTCCTTGCACTTAAGTCAATAAAGAAACCTTTATAAAAGTTTACATCTAAAATAGTTTTGGCCCAGCCAAGTCCCACGCCCGTCATACTTCCTCTGTTTTCTTGAGCTGAGGTGTTCATTTTTTGTCACGTTACTTTTTATGTCAAATGCAACGTATTTCAATGTTTTGTAGTCCATCACATCAGAAAGCTTCAACCTTTTAGCCCAACACCATGACTTTCATGAAGCAAATTTGGTTGGTGTTGTTTATAGCTAAACAGTGTTATAGCATTGCATGTAAATGATGATGGTGCGATATCAATCTGATAATCGGACTCAATTTCTTATCATAAGCCATTATTTGAACGGCCAAAGACAACACTGTAAGTTGGTGGGTGGGTAAACTGCGTGGGTTCTCACTATTTTCCGGGCCCCGCCTCCCCGCGTTTACTTTACTGCCCGTTCACAAAAGGGGAGAAAACCGTGGAGGAAGAAAAATAAATGGGAAAACTTTACAGTTGGCCAAATCCAAAGTAGGCCTAATAAACCACACAGGAAATCCCTTACATTTTTTACGTGAAAGTTTCTGGCGCATGATCAGACACGTAAAACTTGACTGGAATCTCCTCCAGCTGGTTGTGACAAATCAGACCATCTGGTGGCGTCCATTGTTTTCATCGTATGATTGACACGGATAGAGAGATACCGATTACAGACTACTTTATTATTATGGATTATATCTTGAAAGAGAAGAAACATAAGTTGCAATGAAAACAGACATGTTAATCTAAAACGTAAAGACAACCAAAGGTCCGATATGTATTTTTGTTTTGATGCACCATTAGTAACACTCATGTTTTATCACAAGGTTTCGTTGGTTTATTGTATATTCGTTGCTTTAATTATATTGTCTTCCTCGACATAAATTAAAGTGACTATTCGTCCAATAACGTCCGTTTGTGCACCGCAGGCCAATCATTTTTGACATCTACAAAATATACATGCACGTTGAGGATATGGGTATGGGGTCGTTCGACAAGTTTTTGAAATCTTAGTGGAAGACATTTGTTTATTCATTTTTGTCAATTCATTATAATTGCACATACAGAGGTTTCGTGGACATACGGTAACGAATGACACACAATCAGAGGTTTTGCACGGGGGGATAGGGTCTGGGTGCATGCTCTGTACGCCATGCATTTATTCAAACAATTTTCAAGTGCCCATTCATGCACTAAACTCATTACCTTTCTTAAAGGCATCGTACACGTTTGGTAATTGGAGCCTACTGATTGTGTTAATCCTAATAGTATACAATAAAACTAACCTGTGAAAATTTCACTTCAAATGGTGGTCGCGTTTTTTGTGATATCACCGAAAAACCGGAGCAAATATTTCCACGCAGGAAGAACATTCCCCATAGGAATACACATTCTGAGAGCAGAAACGCTTCTCAGATTCAAATTTTGGGGAATAAAAAGTGATATATTTTCCATAACCGTAGCGTAGTACTTCTAAGTTCTAAGTTAAAAGTTTCTCAAAATTCATTAAACTACCCAAAAGAGTCATTACCAAACGTGTACTGTGCCTTTTAGGGGCACAAATACGAGCGAGTTGGACCATGGAGGAAGCATGGTTGGACAACATTTTGTCAATATTAAAAAGCTGAAATTTGAAGTGACCTACAGAACATACAGCCATTACTGTAACTTAAGAAGCAGTGTGGTCTGCTATATTTCTACATCTCCATGGTCTGTTCAAAAACATAGAGCAAGGACAGAGAGACCGCCATGTGGAGGAATTGAAATTCCTGGAATTTAACCGACTACAAAGGGCAACCTTCTCCATGTTCCAAGCAAGCAAAGTCGTATGCAGACGTAGACGGGGATGACAAAACCCTTTCGGTACCTCATGGAATTACTACCTCATGCAGTCACCGTACGGTCACGCGCCCGCGGACATAAACACAGCCGTGATGCAAGGTCGATTTCGACCCAGGAACGGACTCATTACACGGAGCATGTAAGGAGGAATGTCATGGGACATTCGACTGTCCATTTTGAAGCTACCACTTCCAGGCCTTCAACAGCATCTACCGCATCTACAACTCACTGCAAATTCCTTCTCCGATGGACGAATAATAAGTAATACAATTCGTGTGACCTACCTTATTACCATTAGATGTAGCATCTTCATTGTCCGATGGTTCATGTTTACCGGCGTTCGTCTGACCAGCACCGTTTGCCGATTTCTCCTCCATGATTGAAAATGATGCACGATCGAATAAACTAAGCACAATGGCAGCAATAGAAGGTGATTCCAAGAGCCTTTGTTGATGGATTCACCCTTTTCGGTGGTGACCTTTGAGAGGGTGATGAGCCGCTCGCTAACAATCGGTCTTCGCCTGCAAAACGTTCATTTTTCCGGGTTGAAACAGAACGGGAAGCACCGGACAAGGCTCGGTCTTGGAAGTTCTGGCACTGAAAACAAAACACCCGTTGTGGTGGTACGGACGTCAGTCGCTTGAATTTGAGCGTATACTCCCATGCGTCCTACTGAGCTCATGCGACACAACGGCTGTTCTGTGATCACTTCCATAAAGTACGTCTGGTCGCTGGCTAACTTGTTGGCTTATTCAAGCGTCCTTCCGTAGTTGGAAGTTCATGTAATAATATATTTGGCTATTATTTTCACGTGACAATTATCCGTATCTTGTCAAGCATTGTATTGGCAGACAATGTGGTTTTGTGCCTGAGCTATAGTACAGATACCACACATTATCAACTCAATATTTTGGCTTTCAACATGTGTGATAATATATTTTATACTTCAAACTATAGGCCTAATTTACACTATATTGCCACAAATCCTAAAATATTCTTGTTTGCTGATTCTTGGGGAATGAAATGAGTTTAGGTCTACTGAATTTTAAAGATATCAGTAATTCTGTCCTCTATTCCGGTACATAAATATACCCGTCGAAGTTTTGTTGCACAATTTATTATTGTGTTGGAGTAATCACAGACAAGTGTTTCGAGTAGTAATAAAAGATCAACATGGGGGATTGTGTACACAGGTTCAAGGATACAGACAACAAAATGCCAACAGAAACCATGCATTGTTTTACTTTTAGTGGGCGTTAGTTTTTTTTTTAAACAATCGTCCGATGAATAATAATCAAATAAACAAATAAATAAATTCATAAATAAAAAATGTAATTAATAAATTAATAAACCAATAAATAAATAAATAAAATAGCATAATACAAAAACAACAATAGAGGCATGATAATGTCCAGACACGCCACTGCTGAGGACCTAGATTTGTTAATAACGACTCAGTCTTGCCGACGTGTGCCTGCTGGGGGCCATGGGGTGGCAGACAGTTCTCATTGGCTGCTGTAATACAATCCCCCCCCCCCCCCACCCAGCACACACACACAAGTGTGTAAACACCTGCAATCGGGGACCTCCTATTGTCCCTCTTTTGTTTGTACTTTTTGGCAGCAGCTCTCGTTGGTTCTGTACATGTTTTCCAACTGGGGACCTTTCCCCAACCGGGACCTTTCCCCAACCGGGAACCCTATTGTCCTCTTTTGTTATAGGTCCCCGGTTTGAATGTGTATACCTACCCACACCCACCCAATGTCGACCCGTAAATCGAGAGCATCTCTTCGTTCTATATGAGTGCATCGGCGGCGCTACGGGGGGGGGGGGCACGGGGGGCAAATGCCCCCCAGTAATTTTTTTTTGCCCCCCCAGTTTGCCCCCCCCCCCAGTTTTTTCCCCGATGGCGGAAATTGAGTTTAATCCCAAACGATTGCACCCAATTTGTTGCAATGTTGTTTGCGCTGTAAATAATAAACTCAATTTCATCCATCATAATTAGCTGGCACCATCAAAAAAGCCCAATACACTTTCCATCTCCGGCAATGTTAATAAAATGTGGATTTATTTATCTGTACAAGCTTGGAAACTTGCTATAAATAGAAATGCATTGTCTGCACAAAACCATAAGCAGCCATTGTACACGCAGTTCGCACAACACGTCACATTCTCACAGTGCAAAATCTTATTTCTGGAGTGAATTGTAGGCTTATACAGTACATTATAGACTTTTGTTTGCCCCCCCCCCTAAATTTAAGTTTGCCCCCTCTTGCCCCCCCCCCCCCCCCAGATTAACAGGTCTGGTGCCGCCACTGTATGAGTGCACTGTTTGGTTTGGGTGTATACAGACAAATTTACCCGAAACCAAAAGTGTCGGAGTAATGTCTCCACCATACCTCAAAATGGCTTATTGAACTATAAACAATTATTTGATTTTTGTTAGCGACAAATAGTTTTGTGCATGAAAGTGAAGCGAGACCGTCTTGGCTCTGTCAAAACTTATTTTGTTTGTGTCCTTGGTCTCAACGCTCATGCACCCACACCCACCATCATTGATAAAAGGTGGCAATAATAAAGCCTATAGGCATTTTCGAATGTTTGTTTCGCTCGGTTCCTCCAGCGCTCCTTCCTCTATGGTTTCGGCGCTCCTTCGTCCATGGTTTCAGCGCTTCATCCAAAGGATGAGACCGGTGGGTGTGTGCACTTGGGTACTTCTCAATGTGAGTGTTTTGGGCGAGTTGGTATTCATTCTCCATAAATTTGCCAAGCATGTTCGATAACTGATCAAATTGTGTCGGATGGTTATGCGTGCGGACCATCCGAAGTATTTTGCAAAAAAAATAATTAGAAAATGCAATTTGTAGTTTTCAAGGGGAAAAGAATTACGGCCAATATCAAGTTGAGAATCAAGTTCAAAACGCCAATGAGGGTTTGATGACGGATATCATGTGTTTGCAAGTAGGTCATTAATCGCTTCATGTCCGGGAGTAGTTATGTGCCTCAATTACAATTGTTTTCATAAGTTATGGCAGACATAACAGGACCAAGGCAGAGACGAGGCCCTTTCCGTCTGGCAGGGAGGCCGCATGCTGTGGTGTGACGATGAGAAAGTTTTCAAAGCGCGCGGGACACTAGTGCAACAATGCCGAAGACGTGCAGGCACGCCATCGCAACAGGTGTGCGTTCACCATTTTCTAAAAAAGAACACGAAAAAAACGGCATTGCCGCTTATTAGTCTTGATTGGCGACGTTCATTTTGTTGACGTACGGTCGCCGCTATCGCAATACGAGACCGGAGAAGAGATATCCGTATCAAACACAAACACATTTGGATCAAAACGAACGTCTTGCTGCTTTTGATCCAGATTGAGTATACTTGCCCACTCCTCCGAGCCCACTACCGGTGACAACACAAAACCTAGCGTCGGCTTACTTTTATTTTTAATCAACCTTTTTGCCACATTTTGAGTTGGTTCTCACTATGTAGAGGTTTTAGTTATCATAGCATGCAATTATTCAGCAATTACAAACAAAAGCAACAAAGTACACATTACACTTTCAGATGGGCTTGGAGCAACACTAAAAGCAAAACAAAGTAGAACATATAAACTAAATATAATGTATATTAATATTACCTATAGGCCTATCATGCTTAAATTAATAAAGATTAAACTAACAAACAAACAAAACACTGAATAAATGAATAAATAAACCTTTCAAAGGTTTAAGAATAACATTTAAAGGCAATTGGAGACTAGTATTAATGAAACCTAAGACTAAGAGATACAGAGACAGAACACTGTAAATGATTGAATGGGTTAATAAATAAACTAATTAATAATTTAATAAATCAATTAAGTATATATAGATAAATAAATAAACAGTATAATATGCGTGTATACTTCAACCAAAGATAAACACTATCAAGAAGAAAGATTCAATGCTGAAAAGTTCATAGATTCAAAATTGGACTATGCGTGTACCGCCGTGAATTGGAAAAAGGGTTCGCTATATAACCCATTTCTGCAAGTGATCTTTAATTTGACGTTTTACAAAAGGGTGTCGTTTCTACAAAGTTCAGCCCGGGTTCGACTGACGTCACGATTGCTGTCCCATTTTGCTACCATTCACGGTAGGGACATGCAGCCGACGGGCTCAAGAAACACCTGTCGTATCCTAATCCAAGAATTGGATTTAGAAAAGAAGAAAATTTTTTTTTTTTTTTTGACAAAGTTCATATAAAATGGGACTATAACTTATTTTATACATTTCGGAAGGGGTCCAACAGAATAATTTTTTGTTCTATTTTTTTAAAGGTTCAGCTTTCAAAACTAGTTTTTTGTTTGTTAAAGAATAAAAAAAACACAGAAACTGTTGACACAGCTTGCCTATGTTAAACGCCTAATTGACTCTTTTCTCTCTGCACTACTTTCCAAGGACACATAAAATAATGGCTTTATTGGGGAAAGTTTGCAGGGGCGGGCAGCATTATAGGCCTAGACATTTAGTGGAAGCATAATAAATTAAAGTGTTACTATAATCCGGAGGTCGTTGGTTCAAATCCCGCTCTAGTCAATTTGTCTTTGTTCAACCCATAACTATTTCCAATCTATACCCAGTCAGTTTCCCCTTGCGGTTTATTACTTGATGTATTAATTAAGGTGCGATTGCAGTTATTTACAAGACCATGAGACATGTACCTGGCCATTATCGTCCATCTGGACAGACTTCCTTCTATTGTTAAATTTAAAACGCATTCCCACAATGTTGCGTAGAAAGCCTTATTCCGGTTTGAACCAGTTTTCGGGGCAGTTGTAAACATCTCACACCCAAAACAGTCGTCGGGTTTACCCTCTACAACAACAAAGTCAACAGCCTCCCAGCTGATAGGAACAATGGGACCGTAGACCACAAAAGAAGGTCAAATGAAAAGAAGAAACAAGAAAAGACTGAATAATTACGCCAATGTACGTAACAGGACTATCCCGAATTACAGCGTGAACTTCGACCGTTGTTTATCTTTACACTATCGATCCAAATGAGCTGTTGCTGGGGGTGCATGAGGTAGAAACCTTATGCAAGCTTGGTGTCGGGAGTAGTTCACCCCAAAAAAGGTCAACGGACATCGCACCATATTTCGTTCTTTATTGTTTTATAGTTTATACCAACATTATAAAAACGGCAGGGACAATGGAGTTGGCCTAATAAATAACTTCCAACGTCGATTGGTGTGCAGTTTTTGTATATCTGTGTGGACGATATTGAAAAAGAATCAATACTTGTGAATAAGACATGGGATTATTTTATTTACATATCCTTCAACGGTAACGTTACATTGTCATCCAATGGGATCACGATTACGAGGACAGTCGACAAAAAGGCACATTTGGTGCTCGATGAATGTGGCCTAGTGTGTCCCCCCCCCCGTGTATTCATTGTGTTCTGGGAATCTCAGGGACTCTTTAATTAACTAATTAAATTAAATTATATTAAACTAAATTAAATTAAATTAAATTAAATTAAATTAAATTTTATTTATTTGTTTATTTTTTTAAAATATTTTTTGTAATTGTATTTATTATATATTTTTTTGTAGGGGGGGTACTACTGCTCATGGGGGAAAAGAGTGTTAAAGCATCGAGGGAAACTCTCTGCCAAATATCGGTTTCGCTGTCGGGCGTGATATAAAAAAGGCAGATGAAAAAAGCCCGGTCAAAGTTTGAGCTTACTTCACTCCTGAGCCATCGAATCAGAAGGACATTGATTAATGCACACAAAAAAGGCAAGCCTGAATGGGGGCGGGGGGTGGGGAGACGCAGCTTATAAGAAAAGAGGGGAATGCATATTATTACGAAAAGCCCGATGGAAATAGTAAAAAGAGAAGAAAGAAAAAAACGCGCCTCATCAAATACATGACCGTTCAATGATGGGTGTGTGTTGTGTTTTTTTTTAAACAAGAAAAAAGATGCAAATTAACATGAATCATCTTTCCTATACCAAAAGAACCCACCCACAGACCACATGTAATGGAGTAAGAGAAGATAGAGACCACATGACAACGAATCTCTCATTTCTATGACTTCCGGTGCTAAACAGCTTAGTTTATAAGGGGGATTTTAATAATGTTTTTATTACGATTTATTCATACTCTTTAGGTAGTTCAGTGTCCATTCAAGTCTGTCAAATCTGTGGTCGTTTTATGAGTTGGCAAGTTCACCTTTTGTCTACGACTAGGCGTACTATGTACAATGATTCCCACCCGTATCTACCAGGCTGTTTCAGTCGGCGGAAGAAACAACTAAACGCGTAGGGCCTACCAGCAAACTGATCAAACCGGAAAAACCCGGCAGTATTCAGCGTACGTGGACGCGATCTCTCAAGCAGATCTAATGAGACCTTCATTAGGGAGGCATCCATCTTGTATTTCTCCCCGTTTAAATCAGTGTAAACCAAACCGAGATTTGAAGGGCTCTATAAAAGTAGTCTGGTGCATTTTTGGTGCAGATTTGAATCCTGCATATAGTACTGCGTACAGGGGACTTGACAAAGATGCATGAAAGGTCCTGAGACACTGGACACCTTTGGTAATTGTCAAAGACCAGTCTTCACACTTGGTGTATCCTTCTCTCTGGTGTATCTCAACATATGCACAAAATAACAAACCTGTGAAAATTTGAACTCGATTGGTCGTCGAAGTTGCGAGATAATAATGGAAGAAAAAACACCCTTGTCACACGAAGTTGTGTGCTTTCAGATGCTTGAATTCGAGACCTCACGCGTGAGGTCTCAAAATCAATTCAAATATTTTACTGAGAAATTACTTCTTTCTCAAAAACTACGTTACTTCAGAGCGAGCCGTTTCTCACAATGTTTTATACTATCAACAGCTCTCCATTTCTCGTTACCAAGTAAGTTTTTATGCTAACAATTATTTTGAGTAACTACCAATAGTGTCCAGTGCCTGTAATGAAGTAACAAATAATGAAAAATGCTTCACTAGACGACCACTGTTCTGATCAGTTAGAGTGACCCCCCCCCCGTAATTCAAGCATTTCATCCCGCCCCACCCAAAACAGTTATTGAGGTGCTCCATCGTGCAGAGACTTTTAATAATCACATACAAAACAGTATCTGATATACATAAATAATAATTATTTGCTAATGAAATAGACTTGTAAATTACTTGTTATGCCCTTAAAAGCATATGCACTTTGGTGCAGATTTGATTTAAATGTGCAGCATATGTAACGATATCCTTATCACGTATCATAGTTTGGCATGCGTACCATCTCCAAAAAAGTTATTTTTTTATTTGTATATTTATTTGTTCATTGCATAAACCTTTGATCTAGCACTCATGAGTAAATGCAATTAATTATTGTATCGGTGACAACCTGTCCAATGGAGGTGTTCCTCCTTGAACGGGAACACCCCCAAAGTGCTCAAGGGAGGACAGAGTCCCATAGTATAGTCAGACTTGGTCTCGCTGTAACAGCACCACACAATGATGTGCACGAACAGAACCCATGCTCAACTCAAACCTTGTCATTGTTGTTCGCTGTGAACTTGATAAGCATTTTACAGCTGTAGTTATGGTATCACAACCACTTGATGCAGAGTTCGCCCTGACTTCTAAAAAGTTTGACAATTCCTCGTGTCATGGCACGAATCGGTATTGTGAATTGTTAATACTTGTCCTCTGATACGAAAAGATAGGCCGACTCATTTTGAACCTCTTCCACGAAACACAATTACGGTGGCAGCACGGCATTTTAGCCTGAGAGAGAAAAACAACATGTTTTAGAAGGACTGTAGAGCCTAAGTATCCGTTTTCCCCTAAACCCTAGTTGCACGATTTTCACTGAAAGATATTTTCTAAAGAATGTTTTTTTCTCTGCAACGAAGAGACATGCATATAATGTTGTTTCAACAAGAGCAACATGCACAAACATCGCATTAGGCCCGGTTCATACTTCCTGCGAATGCGAATGCGAAGCGAATGTTGACGTCACAAATTCGCAACGAATAGTTCGCAGCGGTTGAGCTGTGCTCAACTCTTGCGAATTATTCGCAGCGAAAACAGAGTTGTGACGTCAATATTTGCTTCGCATTCGCATTCGCAGGAAGTATGAACCGGGCTTTAGGCCTTATGCCATGAACAATGCATGTAACAGAAATGTTTGTAATGTACATGGCTAATGGACGTAAGATAATGGCGGGATCCCACAAGAATTCATTTTTAGTTTTTAATTAACTACCACTTATTATTGGCGGATTTGTTCGTGCAATACCTTAAGTGAAAGCCTATAAGCTAGTCTATACAACTAGCTATTTAAAATCTAAGTTTTGGGGTCAAATCGGCTAAAAATTGGACCTAGCATCTCTCAGAACCTACTGTGGGTGACATTTTAACAGTCGTGTCGGATTTAAACTCTCTAAAGCATCTTGATGTTAATTTCGGGAGCTTCTCTTTCTCGTGTTTGATTCAACTTCTTCCACAAACTTCGAAGGCGCCGAAGAGCAATCCTTCAATCAGGATAGTGACGTCAGTAAACTCGAAAAGGCAATCAAGCATGAGTTTTGACTGCTCGTGGGACAGTTCACGTTTTGCCAACTTTACCAAATTGTACCCTCAATACGAAGCTCTACACATTGTGCCGTCTCAAGTGTGGTGGGACAATCTGTACCACGTGACAAATTGTGTAGAAATTTCGTCTGATAGCGCCATCTTTTGAATCAACTTCTTTCAGCCCGTGTTAATTTACCGTATGGGGGACACACCAGGTGAACAAAAAACACACGACACCACCAGCAGATTGTAAGCACATGGAGGTAGAATGATTATACATCACTTAATAATTTAATCAACGTATTTGTCTTCACTGTATGGAAGACGTGGAAACAGAAATGCATTTTGGTATGTGCTTGTCCGATGTAAGTTGAGAAAAACCATGTATGATACTGTTTGTAAAAGTAGTTATCGGAAAGGGACAAAATTATTGTGTTAATGACCTCTCAGGAAAAAGGTATTGTATATTGCTCAGCCGGGTATATTGGTATGTCTGCTAAGTTAAAGGAAATCAATGTTCCAAAATAATTAGTTTAACATTTATGCTTTTGCCAACTCCTCCGTCGTGATGTAAACTGCAATTTGTATATCTTAAATATTGTTACCTTTCCCCAGGTAAAGGGGGTATGTTCCTTTTGGAATCAAACAAGAAATCAAATCAAATCAATTATGATGTAGTTTTATTATTACACAGACATTTAATAGCGATTCTCCCGAGGATTGCATAAAATAAAAATACAAACACCGAATACAAACATATTAGACAAAACCATACAGCTATTATACATAGGTAAAGTACACAATATTAAGTTGAAGCAAAAATGTTTAGCTCAACAATACCTCCAAACGGTTAATCAAATAAAATAGTTCAGGTTTCGGGTTCAACCACGGAGTGATCCGCGGTTCAATCGTGTCCTTAACAATTTGGCTCTTTTTTAAATTGAGATAAATTTCTGTCAAGGCTTGTACCTTGCTGTTTTTCCTGTCCCATGGTGTCCCTGTTCCAACAGCAAAGTTCATTGAACGCCAATAAGTGCAGCTTTTTGATAAGCACACACAGCGACCAGTTTCTATCATGCAACATGGGATACCAGCAAACGGTTATATGCTTTTCATCCATGGTATACCTAGCTGGTTCCCCAGTATTACGGTTCTTTCCTGTTCTTCTAAGCATTATGATCGACCATGGATCAATCTGGCTTCATGCATGGACCGACATGGCCCAATATTACAAGTTATATAACACCCATGACATCCTTGTCATTTTGATTGAAGGATTACCAGGGTATTGGTCACGCAGCATTCATTAATCAAACCATTACACGGCCTACGTCATAAACCGTGCACTTTACCACTATTCAGCTGTTGGTACCATCCTTCTCAACTATACACGCTGGACCACATCATGCAAAACGCCCTCATCGTGGATGCCAGAATACAATCTACTTTTAATGCATCAATTATGATCAGAAGTCTCTATCGAATGTATTGCAAAGCTTACCAGCAAGGGGAAAACAATATTTCACCGAAATACTAAGTACTATGCTCCCAATTTAAACACATAGATATAGGATTTATATAAGATATATAATAAATTTGACCTCATTCGAAAGCACGAAAAGAAAGCACAATTACTTAATTAACTTTACAAAATAAATGTAAACTAGTACAAAAATAATCAGTGAATAAAACATTATCATATCAATCACAAGTTTCCAAGACCATAATGAGTACTTATAAATAACAAATTATAACACAATTAAATTATTACCCGTTTTACAAATCTAAAAAAGGAAAAACAGCTGGGTTTCTTGGGTTAGCTTCAAAATTTGCAGTTTGTATTACAATTTGCCGCACGAGATATTGCAAAAAGAATGCCAATAAAAGTTTTAAAATTTAATTTTGTTTTATTATATAAGAGCAAACCTAAGCTCAATTCATTGTCAGCAATATTATAGTCTTAAGTATTTTCTAGTGATTCCAATTGCATCTGATGAAGTGGTTGTTGCTACGAAAGCTCATGCAGTTTTTAATGTATTTAATTAGTTAGTCTTTAAGTGCTACCACCGAAGTGACCTCGTTTTAACTAGTGATTCCAATAAATGGTGTTTGAAGCTTTGCATGGTGTGGAGAATAAGAGAAACTATAAATATAAATATAAATATGAATAGTAAACTTGCGGGTACAACCATGGGTAAAATGTCTCTTTTGAAGGAGTGGTGGCTCTGAAAAGAGCTGGTTTGGTCTCGACGTTTCGAACAGTATACTCTGCTCGTCTTCAGGAGAAATCAGGAGAAAACCGGCTCTTTTCAGAGCCACCACTCCTTCAAAAGAGACATTTTACCCATGGTTGTACCCGCAAGTTTACTATTCATATTTATATTTATATTTTCTCTTAGTGATTCCAATGTTCTGCGTTAATAATACTCATAACTAAGTTCCTTGATACCATGTTGACACTGGCAACAAAGTAAATGATACTGTCATGTTTCAGATCCTACTACTCGTATCAGGTCTTGGTCATGTTGTCTATATTAACAAAACTTAAAATTCTTTAGAAAATTTAATCAAGCACATAAGACGCACTTGGATATTAAAAAATATAATCTAGCATGAACCAATGTTTCAATAGACATTAATGCATTTGAAAGTAACAGAAAGTTGTTGCTGCTCTTTAAAAGCTAGAGTACTTGAACACAAACAAATATGACCTTGCTGTTTTGCAAACCCTAATGAACCTAAGCAGTTTAGTGGGGTCATGTGGCGGGCCCAACCTGAGCACCAAAACTTGTCCAATTTTTCCCCATGATATATACTGCAAAAATGGCTTCTCCAGGAGAGACTGTAGAATAAGCCCCATAAGGCAACTCTGCCATAATTAGTCAGTAAATCTCACGCCAAAATGAAAAATATTTGACTTTCTGCATACTGCCCATAACCTTACAGTGGATGGAGTTTACTTACATATTTCAAGGTTTGCCTGTGGAAACACATAGAACCCATAGGTTAATGGGAGTAGTTTGATCTTCTGTCGGGCTGTTAGGAGTCTGGGGCTCAGCTCAGGGAAGTGACTGTCATTGACCATCGCAAGCTTTACACTGTTCAGGCTCACATATCTAATGTAGTCAGGTGAAATAATATAGGGTTGAGTTAATATATGGCGTGTCGTGGCCGAGCGGATAAGAGCAACGGACTCAAACTCTGGTGTTTCTGTTCAGCAGAGTGTGGGTTCGAGTCCCGGTCGTGACACTTGTGTCCTTAAGCGAGACACTTAACCATTATTGCTGCGTCCTTCGGATGGGACGTAAAGCCGTTGGTCCCGTGTGTTGTGTAATGCACGTAAAAGAACCCAGTGCACTTATCAAAAAGAGAAGGAGTTCGCCCCGGTGTTCCTGGTTTGATTGGCTGTATATTGCGCCACAGCACCTTGTAAACCATTACATGGTGCTATGTAAAGGAATTGGTCTAATACTTCATAAATGTAGCTCCACATACCTTGCAGGAAAAAACTGAATGTTGTCACCGAGTGAAGGATATGAAGCCACTATTATTATGCTATTATTATTAACAGTCTGTCTGCTCTACATTTGGACATCCCTATGTTCCGATAACCCCTTGTGATCTACACGCTAGGGTGAGAGTTAGGATTAGGGTTAGGAAAAATACAAAAGGGATGTCCGAAAATAGGGGTGTCTGAACATAGGGGTGTCGGCACATAGGGGTGTCTGAACATAGGGGTGTCTGAACAGAGGGGTGTCTGAACATAGGGGTGTCTGAACAGAGGGGTGTCTGAACATAGGGGTGTCGGCACATAGGGGTGTCTGAACATAGGGGTGTCTGAACAGAGGGGTGTCTGAACATAGGGGTGTCTGAACAGAGGGGTGTCTGAACATAGGGGTGTCGGCACATAGGGGTGTCTGAACATAGGTGTGTCGGCACATAGGGGTGTCTGAACATAGGGGTGTCTGAACAGAGGGGTGTCTGAACAGAGGGGTGTCTGAACAGAGGGGTGTCTGAACAGAGGGGTGTCTGAACATAGGGGTGTCTGAACAGAGGGGTGTCTGAACATAGGGGTGTCGGCACATAGGGGTGTCTGAACAGAGGGGTGTCTGAACAGAGGGGTGTCTGAACATAGGGGTGTCTGAACAGAGGGGTGTCTGAACAGAGGGGTGTCTGAACAGAGGGGTGTCTGAACAGAGGGGTGTCTGAACATAGGGGTGTCTGAACATAGGGGTGTCTGAACATAGGGGTGTCTGAACATAGGGGTGTCTGAACATAGGGGTGTCTGAACAGAGGGGTGTCGGCACATATGGGTGTCTGAACATAGGGGTGTCTGAACATAGGGGTGTCTGAACATAGGGGTGTCTGAACAGGGGTGTCCGCACATAGGGGTGTCTGAACATAGGGGTGTCTGAACATAGGGGTGTCTGAACAGAGGGGTGTCGGCACATAGGGGTGTCTGAACATAGGGGTGTCTGAACAGAGGGGTGTCGGCACGTAGGAGTGTCAGAACATAGGGGTGTCGAAACATAGGTGTGTCGGAACATAGGTGTGTAACCTTTAATCCAGCCAGTGGTATACAGGATCACATTGTGCTTCTTTGATATCCCCACAATGCAATGAAGATGAAGCCAGACCAATGCAGGATAACAGGTTATGAATGAATCACACAAGCACAAGTCGAGGATAAAATAATATTGCACTTTACATCAAATTGCGACAAGGCCTCACTGTATAGCCATAATACAATATCATTTCCACATTCAATTCAATTCAAGCAAGCGTGGGCAAAGACCTAATTTGGGGGTTATTTAATGTATGGACCCATTAATTTGTAAATTTTTTAAAAATCTCATTGTGGGGGCACCCCCCCCCCCCTTTCCTGGTTACGCCACTGTCCGTTCAGTTAATTAGATAATGTGCAGCATAAAAACTGAAAGGCATTTGTGAAAATTTCTTCAAACAGGGTTTACTCTGAGCTTTCAACTTTAAAGAAAACAAACCAACAGGTGGCTCTGGGCAGACAACAACTCCATTCTTCTAGACTGCTCTCAACAAGTTAAGTTGAGTCGGAAATATGTAACTCTCATATTATAAAAGCAGAGCCTTTACTTACCTAGCATGTAAGCCGTCCGTTCCGCTTGGGGTCATTAGGTATTCCTCTACAGTCATATTTCCCATGATACCTTGTAAACTGAGTTGATAGATGTGTGATTTGCTCAGATTGATCACAATCATGGTCACAGCTCCAGGCCTGTACTTGCCATATCTGAAAGAGGAAAATGGCATTTTCAAATTCAATTACGCAAATATTGCATGGCCAGATGTGTTTTTTGTCCTTGTAGATCAAAGACTTCTCTTTGTTTTTCCATTGTTTATGTTTATGGTTTATTTGAAAACATTCAAAGATTTGGACTAATTTGGACATTGTTTGGACTAACTTCTTTTAGCTATGTCTCCATTAGCCTTTTGGAGTTATGGTGAACACCCTGGAGTACACCATTTGGTTTGGATGTTTACAGACGGGTAGACATGCTCACTAAGTGTGTTTGTCACACCATAGAGAAAGGACAGAGCCACACTGACCCCTAGTGATATATTCCACGCTATGAAATTTTTCTTTGAATATTGTTTCTTGTTAGTTCTCCTGCCTTTTGGGGTTTCAATTTTAACACGAATATATTTTTACCAGTTTGTCAAATTCCAGATTGTCTAATTTGTTGTTATGGGCAGGCTGAGTCCTTATAGGAATTTTTATGTTCTTGTTGCAATCCTGCAACAAACCCATCAGAGTAAGAGCATTGTATATACTTTTAGTGTATAGCCGAAGCATTACCACTGTATGCAGAGAGAGTTAGCACACTGTAATACTCAACTTCTCCACGTGGATCAAACAACAATATAGAAATCTGGACACAATTTCTCCACTTTATGGGCAACTGTTAAGAGCCATGAGCCATTCATTCAACAGGAGCCCTGCACAGTGGCTCCACCCTGGAGCCAGGCTGGCGCCCTCTGCTGGTTGATTGGCACCGCTGCTCCACTAAGTATGCAGTGGGCATAGAAGGTTTTGGAGACCTAATTATATATACCTTGTTTGGGTTCAATGGGCATAGAAGGCTTTGGAAACCTAATTACGTATACCTTGTTTGGGTGCAGTTGGCATAGGTTTTGGTTATGTGCTGTACATACCTTGTGTGGGTGCAGTGGTTTGGGAAACCTAATTATATATACCTTGTTTGGGTGCGGTTGGCATAGGTTTTGGTTATGTGCTGCACATACCTTGTTTGGGCGTAGAAGGTTTGGGAAACCTTAATATATATACCTTGTTTGGGTGCAGTGGGCGTAAATACGTAGAGTCTCATTCTGTATGTTTGTTGATACATTCAGAACTCTCTCCCCAACAAGATGTTTGTGAATGTACGCCACCCAGTAAACCTATAATGCAAGTCAAAATTACAATACTTCATTTGAAATTCTATAAAAAGAGGAACATTTTTTCTAAGGTGTAGCTTTTCAGTTGTTCAACCCCTGGTTAGAGGGTATACTGAAGACATCTCTCACCCTCTCTCTCTACTCTCAAAGAAGCCTTCGACCTCAAACAGCCAATGAGCCATAAGAGATAATGCAATACAATCTGCTCTCACCCCCTGCAGGTTCCTAATTATAGGTGCACCCCACTAAAACAAAGTACGATAGCAACCCGTGTTAAAATGATAAAATTAAGAAGTACTCGACAAATTTGTTACAAGTGTCACTTTTGTTTTTATAGATAAAACACAAATGTGTTGTAACACATAAACTTCAGAATTCTTTTCAATTTTATGAGGACAGAAGAAAAGGGTCCCCGAGCTACGCCTGTCACAAAGAAGAAGAAAAAACACCTACAAGAGTACCATCTTGAGAGAGGGGTTCTCGGTGGTGCAAATAAGGACCACTATTTCAGGGCCTGACTCACCCAAATTACTCAAAATTGAGAGTCAAAAACATACAATATTGGACCCTATTTTAATAATCCCTTAAAGTGTTCATTCCGACCTATGTCATTTACATAAATTTGGGGGGGGGGGCCTCCAAATTATTAGTGAGGTTCCGCGCACAGATTTCATCACTATTCAGTGGGGTGCACCCCTCCCCCCTACTCTAAAAGAAGCAAATGATCGAGTGGGTTACTGGAGTAAAGGAAACACCAACGTCAGAATGACTAGGGTTCCAGCCCCTTTGGAGTCCAGATTGAAAGGCTAAACAGTTCAAAACAACACTGGTAAAAAATGGAAACTGAAATTGTATTGTCAAATGGGAATTAAATTTCACTCACAGGTCTCGCCTCGGTATTGGTACCATCCACAAGACCACCGAATCTTCCAATGAACTGCTGTTTCATGAGTGCATCCAAGCCATACTTTGCCCCTGTTCCAAGTTTGTCTAAAAAGCTGATGAAGAGTGAAACAGAAAATAGCAGTATTGTTTAACATCTTTTTTTCACATATTATTCAGAGCACCAGGCAAGAATTGCTTTGCTGTATAGGGGGTGGAACATTCCACCTCATTACAACAGCCTTTAGCAAGCATGGCTCCCTGCACATCATCCAGCACAAAAAAAAGTGGCAATGCCACAATGGGAGCACCTTTTTAACACTGACTCCCCAAAACAACATCATACTTCATGTGAATGCAATTGCTAAGCCAATGGGGGTCTTTTGGGAAGCAGTTTCTGGCCCCTAATGGGTTAGCATATAATAATTATTATCTGGTAAGTCCAAAGAATCTTACCCCCTCAAAAAGACAGTCTTAAAGGAGTCTTTATAAAAGGGCAGGTACTGAAACCAAATCAACTTGCAAAATTCCACGCTGAACCCTTTGATTGAACCTCACATCAAGAGAGGGCTGAGGGTTTCCAGTTTCTTATTTCACAATTTTGAGAGATCGGTACATGATGAACAAGTACTGTGTCATCATCCCTCACTAAACTCGAAAAAAAAACAGCTTAACACTTACGGGAAACCACCAACATATCTATCAGAAATTCCTGACACTCCTCCCGGTACGGAGTCTCCAGTTTCGGTCAGCCAGACCTTTGGGCGATGTGGTCGATACTTTTTGACTTGCTGTTTCACTTTACTGATCTCAAAAGCAAGAGAGTTCAGGATACCTGGATCCAAGAAGTCATCAAGACTGGCTGTTTTATCCCTGAGGTAGTAACTGTGAAAGGTTGTCACATTTGTGCAGTTGCCACACTCGGAGAGGAATCTGTTGGTTCAATAATCATAATTATAATGAGTATCGTTGTTATTTGTTTTCGTCTGATAAGCACTGTGTGTACACAGAAAAAGAAAAATCCACATGCATACTACTCGGGTGGGATATGATTCTGTATTCTAGAGCAGATGTCTCAACAACTAGACCAAAAATGAGCGTGCCCGGTGGCGAGAGGCCATTTTGAATCCTGTACATTATTAGCAGCAGGTACCGCATCAATCTATTAGGTGTAATAATTGCATCAGATATATTAAAAATACATTATATAACTGGATTACTTTAAGTTTTCAAACCAGACATTTTTGCGAATCTATTCAAATAAGAAAAACAAAACAAGGGTTGAAAGCAAAACAGTCTGGAACCTTCTTTGATATCATGAACACCAACCAGTATATGCCGCATGATCAAGAGCAAGAGGAATTTAACAATCGAGTTCAGTTACCCGTCTAAAAATGGGATCGAATGTTCCTCAAGTTTCAGGCGAGGTTTAGTTACATCTGGGCCGATTAAGAAAGACTCGGCCGTGTTCTCTCTTGCATTCAAGACCTCTTGTAGTCTAATGTAGTCTGCAGCAACTTGATGGGAGCTGAGACTGACATTCAAAGTATGCCTATAGCCATTAGGTTCTGTGTAGAACACAAAAGAAAGTTCACAAAGTGTCAATTAAACAACGTTTTCATAAATGTCGGCAACTTCTTTGGACATAGAAAGATAGATTTGATTCCCCATTCAATTATTTTTTTTTTTTTTTTAGAACTAAACAAATAAACCATCAAGTATTAAGTTCAGTGTCTTATGTCAGCAGGTTCATTTGATCCAGATACTAACTTGATTGAGGATAGCGATGCAGCAGAATTATAGGTGTACTACCCAGGAGGGCAGGGTGGGCAGCGAGGGGCAACTGCCCTCCCAAATTCGGGGCAAAACAGTGGGGAGAAGAAAACAAAAAGGCCAGCAAAAGCAAAACATAGTTTTTATACGGTATTACAATTTTTGTACTTATGTTTTCATCTGAGTAACATTTTTTTTGCAAATTAACCCCTCTGCCTCCTGTCCCCTTAACCAAAGAGTCCCCAGACGTCCACATGTAGAAATTTCTAGTAAGCTATACCTCCTGACATGTCAGTGTGCACACACAATTCCAAATTAGTATGAAATAATACAACCTTGAAAATGTTTCTATGCTTGAGGAGCACCTGGTGACTTTGCAGTTAGTATACATATCACTGCCATGTGGCTATGAAAGTTAGTTTAATGGTAGGGTCATAGATTGGTAAAAACTGCAACAATTGTTGCCCATAAAAACTTACTTGGTGAGAAGCACTGCAGCTGTTGATAGTATAAACTATTTTGAGAAAGGGTTCCTTCAAAGTAATATGGTTTTGGTAGTTTACACTTTGGTAATTCACCAAAAGACATTTGAATCTGAGAAACAATTCATGCATAAATCAATTCTGAGATTTCTGAGGGTTGGTGTCTGTTTGTGTATGCTGCGGATATGGAGGCGGCGGGTACCCACAGTCACCTCAATAAACATGGATAACGTTGTTGTGAAAATACCGTGACAGTTCTCAGTAAGTAGACACTGTATTCAGCTTTCTTTATAATTTGCCTATAAATAAGCATTACGTTGACAAAAAAACCAATCTATGACCCAATCTATGACCCTACCTATAAGGGTGTGTATTTACAATGATTTTACCATTTCCAAGTTCCCAAGCTGTGACGTTGTACCCTCTACCACTGTTGTACTTCAACAGAGCCTCAAAGTTGGTTGGATCCCAGGCATTGTCTCTTCGCAAAAGTGCATTCACGTCAAAAATGAAAGACCAACCAACAGAACTGCTGAAATCATTGATCCGGTCCCAGTCACTACCTGTGAATTGGCAAACAAGAAACTCTTTTGTCATTCTGTTCTTGTTGAAACTATTGAAAAGTGTATATATATTTTTTAAAGTGCTCTCATTGTTCGAAAGATCTCAGACATATCTGACTGCTGGTTTGGTCAAGTCATCAGTATGTCTTGTTTTTCAGTCATATCGCCATGTGGGTAATTTTCACTTTCTTGTTTAGGGGGTTGATCTCAACATTAATTTTGATTTACATATCATGAAATCTTCTAGTATCTAGGAACTCTAGTACCATGAAACATAATAATATTAATACAAATACATTTATGTAGCCCTAAATCTATTTCATTATTCTCAGGCGCTTAACTTTTTTATATATTTTTGTAGGGAACCCAAGTGCGCCCTCAGTGTTCAGTGTCTGATCCAACTTTGTAATTAGCATATTTACAATAAGAAGTTCAGTCTAGGTCTGCAACCTTTGGACTCACTCTCTTTTCCGTTTTAGTCAAATAATGTTAAAGTTGCACACATTTTATTGTAACTTTAGGTTTTAAGCTAACTACATTTTTCTGTGAAGTTTAAATTGTCTTGGCATATTATTGTGTATATTTTAAGTCTTTGTACTACTGTATGTCAGTTGGAAATTTTTGAGTTGCAAATGTACTTTTTCGTCTACAGTGTGGTTAGACAATTTTGGATTTGTATTTATATTGTCTGTTTGTGTGCAGACTGGTTTAGCAGGTCAATGATTTAGGCCTCATTGTACTTCGTCAAGTCATTTTTGGGGGTGAACATTGCTAATTTTCATTCCAACTATATCTTTGCCAGATTATGTTTTAAAGTCAAACAGTGCGTTAGCTAAAACTATAGTCAGTGCCTTCACAGATTTTGTTTGTGAAGAAGATGACGATGTAAGTATTGTTGTTTGTAAACTTGCAGTGGATAGCATTCAAGCTACACTGAATAACAGATTCACTGCTTTTTGAATAGCCTGGTGAAGACAAGAGTTAATTTAGTTGTAGTCACCTGACCCTAGTACTTTTTTCCCATTCAGTTAAGGTAGTAGATACTATGTTTGAAGAGGCCGAGCCACTAGCTTTTGAGCAAGGTTCAGTTAGAGCTGCTGTTTTTTAGAAAGTAGAGATGGAAGGAGGTGCTTTTGTTTCCCCCTTCTGTGAGAGTTTTAAGTGACAGCCACTCTGCATTTTCTGAGGCCCTCTGTATTTTAAGAAGCCACTCGTTTAGATTGCCAGACGGCAAAGCCAGAGAAAAAGTAGGGAAATCACCTTTGTATTCAGGGTAATTTATTTTCACGTGCCTGTATTGGCAGTAGCAGTGACCATGACCATTGTTAGGCCCACAGTGTTTTTCATCTGGAGTACGTGGCCAAATGACATAACTTAGTTTACTTTGATTCATCTAGTCTGCCCAACATTTTGTAGCTGGCTGTAACGCTTAACAGAGGAATCCCGCACATTGTCGGTGTCAGCTCGAGCTGCCTCTGATACACCTAAATACGGTGTCAGCTCTTCATAAAAGAGTCTGGTAGTTTTTCCACACTATCAGTTATGCAATCCTTTTCATTGTATAAAGTTCATGTTACCTTTTTGTGTTTTTCCCAACTTTTGGGTATTGAAACTTGCTGCTATTCATGCTTTGTGGAGGAGATTGCTGACTTTTTCTATCTTGTTGTGAACTATTACATGCCATTGAAAAATTTGTTTTTAAAACCTAAGTGCATGTACTGTGTTCTGACTCTTGGATCTCTATAATTTCATGATTGTGTAGTTGCTATTATTCAGGTTGATATCATGACTTGTCAACATTTGGTTCATGGAGATAGTTGTGCTGTACAGTTCAATTGTATATTTATCTTTTCACTGTAATACGCGGGATGGGAACTAATGGTGTCTGGTTCCATTTCAAAATTTGTTCCCTCAGAACGTGCAGTGGTGGGATTGTGGGTTCCTAATTTTTGTGTAGTTGACGAGTGGAATATGTTGTTAGAAATGTAGTAGTTTGGTGTAATCCAACTGTTTGTACTCACCAATTTGTGGCATATTTTTATCTTTTTGGAGTGAGATCTATGTGTCTGACATTTTCGCCATGTATACTGCCATTTTTTATTTTAAAGGACCTTTTTGCAGGAAATGCTTGTATTGTATAGGTTTTCCCGGGCAAATTCAGCAAAAATTCATTTAATTTCATCAACACACGTTCTTCGTGAATTTCGTTTTTCTCATTCAGTCATTCAGTTTCATTTATAGACATTCAAGACTACACTTTGACCATTCTTAAGTTGAATTTCTTCTACCTATAAAACTGATGAAGTCAAATTAAGACTCATCGAAGTGCACAGGAATTTGTTGCTAGCTTGCGTTTTCTTTTTCCTTTATGGGCAATGAATTTCAACTTGTGTGCGTTCAAATTCAACATAAGTTATGGCTCCCCGAGTAAGCTGACAAGAGCTCTTTTACTGGCACTTCAGTTACAAGAGTTATTTCCGTGTTATATACATTTCACTTATATCCTGTGTTTCGTTTTAATTGTAATATTGTTCCTCTTTTGCTTTGTTAACCTTAAAGTTAAAGCCTGCACCTGATAAGTTTGAAATGAAAACTAAATATTTTGCTAAAGGCTTGAGATTGTTTGACCGGGTATTTATTTCTGCTAATGTTTGGACCATGTAATATTAGAAGTGAACAAATGTTTTTAAAATAAATAAAAGCTTAAAAATATAAGGGGTCATTACGAAACTTTAAAACAAATTATTGTTGCTGTTTTCCTGTGCATTTTTTTTTTCATAGGTACTTTTCTTTTTCTGTTTATACATTTCTTCTATCGTTTATTTATATCTGAAGTTGGTTTCCTTTAAAGGAACATTACAGAATTGGTAAGAAAAAAACTTGTAAAATATACTTTTTGATCACAGATTTACATAAAACTTACATGGTCTAATGATGATGATAGTAGAAAACATCCCTTGAAATATTTCTGTCTGAAATGCCATATTTGATGAGAAATGAATAAACTAATTTTCCGATTGGAGTTTATCGCTCAGTGAGCGTTTTATTCATTTTTTTAATCTATATGATTTAATGCAATTAATGTGTAATTGCTTTTTCACTATTTTCTCGTGAGCCAGATGGCCGATCGATCTCAAACTTCTACAGGTTTGTCAGTTTATGTATATGGTGGATTACATAAAGTGCTTACACTGCCAGCAACTGTTTTGTTAGCAAAAACCAATTCTGTAATGTCCCTTTAACCTTCAATGTTCTGACGTGCTGCATCTCGGCATGTAAGTTTGGCTGTGATTATACTAGTGTAGAATGAATTCTCCTCATACTATCTGATACAGGCATGTACGAATTAGACAGCACATAACATCGAATTTAAATTTGAATGCAAACACTTGGAAAATGTTTCCTCATTGATAAAGTTGAATGGTTGACCAGCTCTTGCTGCTGGTTTTTACGAAATCGAAATGAGTCTTGCGGCCTAATGAAATTAAACGATCTTATTTGACCAGTGAATGCTAAACTAGTGAAACTGAATTACTCATTTTGACTGTTGAATGCTGAATCAAGGGAACATTTATCTTCAAACGAAATTGAGTGAGCCGGGTGTTAAAATGAATGTATTTTTTTGTGAAATTGGCCGGGAAAACCTATAAGAAATTCCCTACACCTGTTGTTGTTGACCTAAGTACTAATAGTGATGGATTTTGCTCCTTCTAGTGTAATATGTGATTCGTGGGTAGAATTTTTAATTATTGGTTTTTAAAAATTCAAACATCGCAGCCCTAGAGATGAATTATGTTTAAAAACAACAAAGAAGTTATAAGGCAATAAACAACCTTTAAAAGAAACACATTAAAAAAACATGAAGGCGTTTAAAAAAGAAGTAAAAACAAAACAAATTATGTACATGAAGGTAAAAACCAGCTGAAAACCATGAAATTGAGAAGTCTGGTCAAGGACGGGATTGGACGATTTTTGCCTTGGATTAGTTAATCTCTGCCTATACATCTTTAGCTTATTTTAGAAGCCTGATAATCTTTGTTGCGTAGTAGTCTTCATAAGCATAAAAAGGCAATTAAATAAAATGAAAACATAATCCCAAAACAGGTTAAAAACTAACTAAGATTTCTCAGGTCCAGATTCATGAACATTATTTTATATCAAGAAAAATTAAATTATTCCACACCTATCTAAGAAGAATTTGGGATGTTAAAATATGGTTGTTACCTGTGAAAGAAAAGTTGGCGAACATTGTTGATGATAGTTTCTCTTTGAAGATGGCAAAGTTAGCCCTGGTTCCACCCAAGCGTAAATATGACGGTGAGAGCCCCTTGGCAAGAGTTTGGAGTAATACAGAGCTGTAGGAATTTTTCAAAATCAGATAAGATACTATATGTAGCTTTGGCAACTTCAACCGATCTTTCTTGAGGTATAATTCAACCTTAAAGGCCCTGTACACTATTGGTAAGATCGAAAAACACAAATGTTCACAGATTCACACATAACTTACATGATTTAAAGTAAGTAATGGTAGAAAGGGTTCTTTAAAATATTTCTGCCTAAAATGCTTTCGTTTCTGAGAAATGAGTAAAACAATAGTTTTTATCACGCGTGACAAAAACTTGATGTTTGAAAAAACAGAAAACAGATAAAGTCTCTTTTCACTATTTTCTTGTGACCTTGATGACCAATTGAGCTCAAACTTCTACAGGTTTGTTTGTTCATGCATATGTTGAATCACACAAAATGTGGACACTGATTTTGAGCTGTTACCAAAAGTGTACAATACCTTTAAGTTTTAAAACATAATTCAGGTTGAGAGTTTTTTGTTAGCTTTTGCTTTTTGCTTTTTCTCAAGGAAGACAAAAGACGACTACCATTTTCCCCCTTGGCTTCATCCATGTTCTTCCAAATATGTTACAATTTGTGTTTTGTAATACGGGACTGTATTTTCCAATTGGCATTCAGCAACATCCCAACCAAGGGATTTCCTGCCGACTGTAATCTTAAGGGGAAATGCCTTTTCATAAATATTATTCAATGAACCCTTAAGTGAGGGCTGGGTAGTCATGGCACATGATATTTATTTCATTGTTTTCTCTAAAGTGCAATGCCCTGGGAGTCAAAGTCCTTGATATCCCAGACTGGGCTAATCCCCCAAAAAATCTAAAGAGGCCATTCAGACACAGTACTAAAGTCGGTTTAATTCATGGTTCAACCCGATCGAGTTCAACTGTGTGTGTCTGAATGGTTCTAAAGTTAGTCCGATTCGGGTTTAAACCAGAAAAGTTAGACCGTCGAGCTGGGGGGTTTATCTTTAGACCGCTTCGGGTTTATCTTTTAACACTGCGTGTGGACAGAATAAAAAAGACCACATCCGGTTTAACTCACAACAGATGACCCATTGACCTCCATGACTGTTATGTAACACACGTTATAAGAGGGGCTGAATTTTTTTTCTCACTCAAATTGTACAGACAAGCAGAGGTACCAGATCTGAAACCATCTGATGAGTGGCGCCATCTGTTCTATTATGGCAGGCTTCCCGATGTCAACCTGTGCTAGGTTCTGTGGTTTCCAACACCCCATCCTCCCTGCAAATCAAACCTTTTGGCTTACTGGAGTGCCAATAACTAGTGGAACCTTCCCGCATTTGAGTAACTCCTGGGGTTACTCACTCACTTCTCCAATGGGTCGGCAGGCGGGAAGGTAGGGGGGGGGGGTCGGAGGGCGTGCAACTTGGAAATTCTTTACCTCAGGTTAACGTTGTGCCAGTGGCGGCTTAAGTCTCCGATGGTCCAAGCAATTGACAGATACTTCTCATCTGTAACATGAAGGAGGCGACTTTTATCGACGGACACCTTCACATGATCTTCCAGCAGATCTTCAGAAAATTCATCTCTGTGCGAAAACAATGATGGAAATATTTTATGTAGACAGAGTTCACAAGAAACAATCCAGGAGGGGTGAAAATTGCAAAATTTTTGTAAAGCATACTGAAAGTAACAAAAAATGAGATCATCAGCATCCCACTACAATCCGTCTCCCAATTCACTATAAGCTTTCCTTATAAACCCTAAACTGCAATTCTGGATGCATGCCTTTGTCGCGATATATTTGAGATGTTGAGAGTTTGTTCCGCAGTCTTGCTCAGACATTTAGGTTCCCGAGTCTCCAGACCTTCTGTTCTTGGTCTACTCTTAACTACACTCTCAAACCTTGCTCTAATCTAAAACCTACAGGCTTCAGTGTTTTCTGCCTTGATCTGTGAATCATTGCACTTGGTCTTATCCCTTAGACCTAAGCGCTTCGATGGACCTCGTGTTAAAATGTTGACTTTTTTTACCCCCACCTTTTTTCAACATTGACATTGTCCCATCCAGTTAACTACACTGTTGTGTTATTCACCTGTTTGCCTGTATTGTAGCTGCAGAACATGTGCAAACTACAAGGAAGATAACAATGACAGATGCACAAAGTCGGCTCACTACGGGTGAATGGCTCTTAAAAGATGACATCGTGAAGAAACAAATCTGAAGAAAGAAAAAGGTTTTCACAAGTTTGCTTAAAGGATAGTCTAAAACAAATAAATATGCTATTGACAGAAACTTTTTTGATATAAATTAATTCTCATACAGAGCAGAAAGTAGGCTAATACAGTGTGTTTTTTTTCATTAGTTTTCTAACTGCATGTTAAAATGAAGGCCAATTATTTTTCTCCAAAGAATTCTGTATTTATTTAGTACAATCCATCGCAAATTCATTTCGTGACTGTGAATTGGCATTTGGCATCTTTTTTTGCAGACGCACAGAATTATTTCTCACAAAACAAACATTCCAATTAATAACTTAACCCCCCTTCCCCCCCCCCAAAAAAAGGGGGTGGAGAAGGTTAGTAGGGAGACTCTAAGTGCTTAATTAAGAATTAGTTCACAAACTGTTCATTTTTAATATTTAGTTTTTCAGGGCCCAATTCTATAGCTGCTTTTAAGCAGAAAATATAGCTTAAACATTTAATTCTTAGCAAAAATAAGCAGAATACCAGTCCAAGATTGTACATGTGACATGGTATTTTGGCTGGTAACCTTATCCTGGTAGAATAATGTTGAATTGTGCTTAGCTACTTTTTGCGCTTTAAGCAGCTCTTTGAAATTGAGCCCAGTTTAGACACATCGAACTGTAGGCCGCCTAAAAATTTCAACAAAGACTATTCCAATTCACAATTCACGACGATCAAATCACGATCAAATTTTTCACGTGTTTTTTGTCTTACTTTATTTTATTTAAGTTCTTACAGTTACAAAGTATTTTTAGAGTAAGAAAAATATCTAGTTGCAAATTGTAACCCTCCATCCTCCCAGTCACAGACCATGCCAGAGGGTTAAATACAAGACAACCAATGTAAAAAATCTCTGTATTTGAAATTTCGACCATTTTTCCCAGACTGGTGACCAGATTTGCAAAATGTTTACCACTTTCAAAAATCATGACAAACATTCTAAGAACATTGATCTTCATTGTGTTATTTATTGCATTCATAACACTCAAAACATCATTGAGCAAAAAATTTTGAAGAAAAAACAAAACAAAAACTTACCAGAGCGCTGCTAACCGTATAGCGAACGAAAAGGCATGCTAACCTTCCAGTGCTCATAATAATATGTGTATGAAAATGAATGACTTATAACAATGCAATTTATCTATGGTGTATGAGCAGGCTGACCGCCCAACTTTACTTGCACATCAACATCAACCAACCTTGTGAACGATACGCCTCAATGTTTCTGCTACAGTAAGTACGACTAAATGCAGCTCACTATGAAATTGGGGCGTCTGAAATTGGCCCCTGGTATTTCAATCAACATTGAAAAGATACCGGTAATATTTTATTAGGCCTATTTATCTTCTTCTCATTTCCGTGATTGTGCAACCTGTACGGCCTAGTGTTCCTTCCTTCATGCTTCCATCAGTTGGAAAGATCTTATCTTCTAAAGCTTTCCGTTTGTCTCTTTTGCACTCAGTGAAGTCCTTGCTCTGTACTTTAAGTTGTAACTTTGGATGCTATGACAAGTATCACTATCACATTTATTTTATATGGATATTATTATTTTTAAAAAAATACCAGAAATATGATCGGTCCATTTTTTTGTTATTCTCAAATTTCCCTTACGGTTTATTACTTTATAAGTTGTGACAAAAATACGCATCTCATCAAGATACTAACAATTATTCCATAACCCCCTCCTCGAAACACTCCGCCCTTCTCGAAACGCTCCGCCCCCTTCACTATATTTGGCATACCGGGCATTTCGCCTGTGAAAAAAAAAACCCGAAATCCATGACAAAATCATGTGTGAAATTGTGCACCAGCCTAAGCGCACTTTGTGTACAATTTTCATAGATGTCGGCTAGATACAAACCATGGTACAAACTTTGTATTGAAACTGGTATCCGTGTAAGAGAAAAAACGAGAAGCGTATTCCGTACGATGAATGCGGTATCGGTTTGTTGATTACCAGTTTTAAGTCCTGCGTGCAATCTACTGACACACTGTGATCAAATTCGAGAAAATTCGAACGTTTCTTTCCTCAAGATTACTCACTCAGTCATTTTTTGTTCAAATACACAATGGCCAAGTGGGGAGAAGGAGACCCAAGATGGATTGTAGAGGAGCGGTCGGACGCCACAAATGTCAACAACTGGCACTGGTAAGTATGAATTTGTCGGCCCATTCTTGGTTGGTCTGGAGTCTTCTGTCTTCTGCTGATAACGTCATTTACGTTGAACTGGTGATGTCCAGTTTTTGTATTTGTAAGCATCATCATGCATCCAGTGTCTTGATCATGGTCTAAAGATAAGAAGAGTGCAACAAACTTATATTTAGTGACATGCGCCCTCAATGTGAAAACACAATTTTCTGAAAAAAGGCCTTATTTGACCAACATTTCCCAAGTGATTTTTTTATTTTATTAAACAAAAACGAAGGTTGGATGTTATTTTCCTTTTTATTCCTTTCAAGCAAGGAAATTGTTAATAAATGAATGGTTAAATAAAAAGTGAAAGACTTGTCATATATTATCGTGGGGACGTGGGTCTTGAAATACCGTCATGACCGTGGTATCACAAATTTTTTATTTTTTTGCGCTAGGTCTAGTTGTGATAACCCTCTCCATCCTCCCAAAGCCCGTTTGCCAATGGTCGAAGACCGGAGGGTCAGGAATCAGTGTGCATTTATATTCACAGACCTATGCAATGACTACTCCTAGAATTATGAGGTTCCATGAACCTCATAGAGGTCCATGTACAAACTACAATACAAAACTTTTTTTCATTTACGTTTCTGCACCTGGAGTTCTCATTTGAAATCGGATCTCGCCAAAATTAGGCTCTACGTGTTCCTTGGAATCTCATTGAGCGTTGCATGGGTCAAGAAAATCCACTCCGCAAATTTAAAATTGTTAAAAAGCAATAAATTCTTACCGTCATTCCCAGTCCTCTTCAAACAGTGTGAGTGTTATAACAAATATGGCGCTGGAGTCACATGATGTGTGTACAAAACCAACCTACAGTTGCCGGGACCAGCGTTGCTGCGCGCGGAGTACCAGTTTGTTCGGTAGACCTTTGCGAGCGCAGCAAGCGCCATATTTGTTATAACACTCACACTGTTTGAAGAGGACTGGGAATGACGGTAAGAATTTATTGCTTTTTAACAATTTTAAATTTGCGGAGTGGATTTTCTTGACCCATGCAACGCTCAATGAGATTCCAAGGAACACGTAGAGCCTAATTTTGGCGAGATCCGATTTCAAATGAGAACTCCAGGTGCAGAAACGTAAATGAAAAAAAGTTTTGTATTGTAGTTTGTACATGGACCTCTATGAGGTTCATGGAACCTCATAATTCTAGGAGTATGCAATGACCTGCCATAGAGTTAATCTATTATTAATCTCGAGTGACCAGATTTGCCAAAGTTTTACCATTTTCAAGTAAGTATGTTGGCAAGTTTGGGGTTGTTTTTCTGCCAAATATTTTCTCGATGATGTTTTAAGTGTTCCAAATTGATTCATTACACAATGATGATCAAATCCATGTTCCTTTTTAATTGTGTGTTTTGATTTTTGAAAGTGGCAAAAATTATGTTTCCTGTTTTCGATCGACGCATATTTTTGATCGCCAATTTTGATTTCCTCTTACTGTGAGAAGGGGGCGAGATCCGAAGTGACCAGTACCTCTACTCTATTCTGAAGTCCACACTCTGCGCTGTCATCATAGCTTCAACATGTTGAGAATAAAGTTTCCTGTTGATAGTGACACCCCAAGTCTAAATTTCGGTCAAAATCACTAATGCAGTGGGCAAGTTGACCTCGAGAGTGTATAAGTTTTCGCAAGAATCTGGACCTCATGGCACCTCGAATAGCAGCTAAAGCGTGTACTGTGACAACTGATTTTAAAAAGAATTGGCATAGTGCCAGTTTCATAAATTTCATCCATTAAATTTGGTTTGAATACAAAAAGCTTGATTAATGAAATTGTAAATTGTATAAGGACTTTTCAATTCATTGAAAAGAATATAAGCAGATCCTAAATTTGCACCTCACGTTTGACCATAAAATACAAGTGGATCGCTGTGATCCTTGATGTACACAGATGCAAACTGGAGCAAGCTGCTACAATTAGTAGTAGCACGGTAAAGTTGCAATTTGAAACTTCAAGCCAGATGTTGGAGGTCTTGTTTTTTAAATTTCAAATAAGCTTCCCAATTTAATTTTTATTTAAAATGTAATCATTACACAATATGGTTTTGGGGTGAATAAAAAGTGATGTAACGAAACAAATATCATTCCACCAATATGGTTTTGGGGTGAATCAAAAGTGATGTAACAAAACAGATATCACAAAATTGCACCCGCGTTAATCTCCCAAAGCTGATGGCTCCGAGGTGTCAGGAAGCTCAATGGTGACCTTTTAGTTGCGAGACTTACACGGTCTGTTGTAGACAATGCCATCACTCCGAACACCCTCAGATTCCAGGCCCTATGGCTGCACTTGCCCAGGGACATCTTAAGTTTCCACTAATTATTACAAGCTTATACTGCCTAAATCTTGCCTGCAATGTTCACTCAATCAATGTTTTGTCCGAGGCAACTGGGGTTGCGCACACAATGACCAGTCAATCTATCATCTTTGATCAACAGGACTGAGAGAGATGTTTCTAGTTGGTCAAAAAGGAAACTTGAGGAACTTCTGATTGGACTGACGATAGAAGATGACAAAGGTTTGTTGATTCCCGTTATTTTTTACTCTGAATCTGATCCGTTTGAATTTTGGAGGAGTATTTCTACCACAAGTTGTAATGATTGTAACCCATCCATGGGGTGGTTGAGTGTGCAAAGTGGTATCTTTCCTTGCTTTCCACCTCTAGGACTCCGGTTGGAATCCCGCCGGGGGCACTATGTGGATTGGGTTTATCAGTCCCTACCTGATTGCGTGGGTTTTCCCAAGAATATTTCTTGGGTTTACCTCCCACATCTAAATCTAAAACTTCCTCTCCTGGCCTTCTCCCCATTTGGGTTCTTGGCTGGTGTTGTGTTTTTCTGAGAGTCCTTGGCTTCCAGAATTAGCGAACGGAATGAATGAAATAACCCTCCTGACAATCGTAGACTGGAAGGCTACGAGACATATTGCATACATATTTTGAGTAAATGCAATTTCCAGTCATTTGTGTCAGTCTAGTGACCAGATTTGCCTGATTTTTACCACTTTCAAAAAAGTCAAAGCGAGGATTTGATCTCTATTGTGTCATAATTCAATATAGAACACCTAAAGCATCATATATCTCCTGTCGTCACCCAGCAAGAAGACAAGTTACTTTTCAACCTGTATCATCCAAGCTCACAAAACACTTTTATGACAAGAACAATTTGGCTGGTCATCATTTGCAGACCAAGCTCCATTATTCATGTATAAAATCCAAAAATGTTGTTATCTAAAACCCAAGGTTTGTTGTTCTTTGGATTGCAGGTGAATGTAAGATCAATGAATTAAACAGTATGGAAGGAGAGGCCTCTGCCAGTAACAGAAAAGCCAAACTCATTTTCTTCTACGAATGGAACATCAAGTTGGGATGGAAAGGTATGCCAAAGTCGGTCTGTTCTCGTCAACACATCTCATCGACATCTTGTCCATCAAAGAACCTGTCTGAAATTTTTACATTCCTGCTCCCAAACTTCAGTCTTTTGCATTCAAAGATGCAAACACAGTTGTGGGGATGGTGCCTTTTCTTTCACTGCACCTAAGATGTGGAATCATCTTCCTCAGAACGTCAGACAATCTCCTTCAAATATCATATTCAGAATCTTGCTTAAATCACACCTTGGTCACTGTAAAGCTTGATCTAGTTGTAATGTCAATTAAGTCTTGCTGAGCCTGGCTAAACCTGTTTATCATCGTCGCTTGCAATTTGAAATCAGCCGACAAATGGTCCTTGTGCGAACTTTGCCATGGTTGACAATCAAACTTGAGCAGGTGACACCTTTGCTAAGGATAAGTGGTTTTAGCTGGTCTTAATCATCCTTTACAATTAAGATCCACCAGATTTAATAATTCGGCGCCATGAGTGTCATTTTGTGACAGACATGGCGCATCATTAATGTACGTTTTCCAATTCAGATGTGGTTGAAATCAGAACACCAACTAAACTACAAAAAAATTCACTCAGCTGATTTTTATCACACAATGTAAACAAGTAGACTGAAATACGCTTGATATAACTTGCTCCCTGCCAAGCCAAGGTTATGTTTAGCTTTGTAGTTCTATAGAGTCAATCAACATCCAACAAAGACAGGAGAAGAATTTCCGATGCTTTTTAGTGACTTCGCTGTTGTATTGTTACTCTGCCTAGGTAACCTGAAGGATTGCACTACTGAGCTGAGTGGGAACGTGGAAATCCCTAACGTAAGCGACGAAAATGACTTGGACGAGATCGATGTAAGTTGAAGAGTCATTTTCATACATGTCTGCGATTAGTTAGCCTGTTGACCCCTTGCAGACGCAGAATTCACCACCACAAACTGCACGTCCACCATTTCCACCATTTTGGGGGTCATTTCATTTGTGTGCACCTTGACTCCCAATGTGGCGGACAGGAATAGGCGTGTTTTAAGTGCGTTGCTTGTCGTGCAAGGGATCAATTGGTAAACTGATATGTTATTGTGTGAACAAATACTGTCAGTGCTTTATTTTGTCAAGTAATTAACCACAAGGGAAACTGACTGGGTAAATTCCAATGTAGGGCTAGATAGCTCAGTTGGTAGAGCGCCGGTACGTTAATCCGGAGGTCGTTGGTTCAAATCCCGCTCTAGTCAATTTTTCTTTGTTCAACCCCCATACTATTTGAAATTTACCCAGTCAGTTTCCCTTGTGGTTTATTACTTGACATTTAAATTGAAAAAGTCGCATCCCTCAAGGTGATCCCGTGGCTGCTGCTTCCCAGGTTGTATCGTAAACTTGGGTGTGATCCCTGGCTACACGGCAGTTAACGGTTGTATGGCTTCTGACTGGCACCCCCGAACAAAGATATTGACAAAATAGGGAGACCGCCAATGTAGGGCTAGATAGCTCAGTTGGTAGAGCGCCGGTACGTTAATCCGGAGGTCGTTGGTTCAAATCCCGCTCTAGTCAATTTTTCTTTGTTCAACCCCCATACTTTATTTTGTGTGTGCTTCTTCTCACTTTTAAAAATCCATTCTTAAGTTACAATCATTCTTAGGTAGTAGTTTACATAGTTGTTGGTAATGTGTGAGGACTTCATGTAAGTAGTAGACAAGATCAGGAGATTTATACATGTATAACAAAAGTATCATGTTTTGGTGATACTCATTATTATGAATATTTTGTTCTCCAATCCAAATTTGCTTTCGCCTTGTTTTGGGCAAACTTGCATTAAAATATAAATCATAATCTGATATCTGTATCTGAATGAATGTATGTTTGTAAAAGTTTGGGGTTCTTTTTCCCTGTGTGAGTCGACACATTTCCTTTGAGATGATTTGTAAGAGGAGGAAGTGCAACAACTGAGGCTAGGGAAGCTGGTTGTTCCCTGAGTGATGAGAAAGAAATGTGGTAGAAGTCTGAAGATTCTTGCACCTCGGTTTACACTCAATCCAGAAAGATAGATTGAGATCCAGCATTTTTATCACGACCACGGATCAAGATCTGGTGTTGCATTTACACCAGTGCCTGATCCAGCTCTGATCCCACTTTTGATCACCCTACAGCTGCAGTCACACAAAAACACAAGCAAAAAGCCCGCCAATCCTAGCAAAACCGGAACTGACCACATTGAATTGCGGTGTCTGATCCACCTTTGCGTTTACACTTGTTTCTGCAATCCACTTTGTCGGATCTGATCCACCAATTGCAGGGTTCAACCCTCCTCAAAAGGTGGATTAAAGTTGCAGGATCTTGAACCGGTTCTGATCCTGCTTTTTTGTGTTAACACTAGCTGTTAATCCACATTGCTGGATCAGATCCGGGTCTGATCCCACCTTTCTGGATCTAGTGTAAACGGGGTCTTGGAGTCATCTTCTACCATCCATTTACAAAGTGTCTTAACTTTTGTTGAAGTTTATCGTCACGACAAAGAAGAACACAGAGGAGTCCAGAATACTGAAGGAGATAATGCGAACCAAAGGGACCAAGCTCATCCGAGAACAGATTGGCAAATACTTTGATTTCCTGAAAGAGGGTAAGAACATTTTAGCAATCAAGCTGTTCTTTTTAACCCTGCGCCGCCAATACAGTGTCGTCAGAAGACACTCTTTTTTTTGTTTTTTTAATAAAACCCCAAATTCAAACCATGCCAAAAAACATGGTTTAGTCACATTTAATCCTGGGTGAACGCACTTGCGACACCAGCCTTGACAAAAGGCAGCCTTAGTCATCGCCCCATTAGTTTACACTGTTAACCACATTTCTTTGTGCCTGAGCCACCAGCCACTGAGGGGTGGGGGTGGGAAGTGGGGGGATCTCCTGTTGGGAGGAAGTCAAGATGACCTCCATTTATGTATTTAGACTCTTGAACAAAGGATTGTATACAGGGTTGGAGTGTACATTACATAAACCCACCTGCTTCTCCTAGCGACACTGGTGCGACCACGGTGTAAGTTTGGGTCGTTTAGGAAGCGCAGGGTTAATAGATGTTAAATTTGCACCGGGGATAAAGAATATTATTTGGTTTTACCCTTTCAACGATGTGTGTAAAGCACTTTATACTTGGTACTTCCCTGAGTTCTGTGGAGAAAAAAAAATCCACAGGCAAATTACTCAAGCTGTTCTTATTTGAAATAAAGATTATCTTAAGTCTGGTCGATTTCTCTGGAATGAATAAAGAATAAAGACAGAAAGTGACATCAGGTTTATGGTGCAACATCCTAACTGTTACCAGTGGATATGCAAAGCAATAATAACATAATCTCCTGTTTACAAACAAGTCATGTTGTGGTTTGAAGAGCACTTTAATTCAAAACATCTATTTTTCTTTACTAGGAATAATAAATTATTACTACATATGATAAATATTTTTGAAAGCTTTTGTATATATGTTTATTTATTTACATGTTTAAGCCTTGCCTTTTAAAACTTTAACATACTTAATATGTTTGGCTTTCCTAAATTTATGTTTAGAAGTCTAAAAGTGTACTATTATTTGCTGTTTTTTTTCTCTTCAGAATGTAGTAAAGGAATGATTCTACCTTCAGCTGAAATTCAGTCCAAACCTGGCACATCAATTCCATCAGTGTCATCAAAGGTACATAATTCTAGCAATCTTTATCAACATTCTGGTTTTAAAATAATTTTGTTACTGACCCATTTCACCTTGGTTCTGGTTCATGGTTCTGCTTACTGCCGAATTTTTCTCTTGCGATCACCATTCTTCGCTTGCACGGCCAGCACCAACTTTCTGCCCTAGGTGTAGGTGAGGAATGCCTAGTAACGTGGCGTACGCACAGGCACACGCACACGCAAAAGTTCACTGCTAACCTGTGAAATACGCCTGGCGTAATTGCGGAATTCCATGCTTCTGTAAGCGCCGATTCTTTGCTTTCGGTAAGCAACACCATGAGCTTGGGTCATCACCCACGATAAATCTTGCCTGCGCCGTTCTGGAAGTGGGATTCCCTCTGTGTTCCTGGGCGAGGTTACTGTTGCGGCGCCCAGGCAGTTAAACAGGAAACATATCTTAAAACGTTGTGGCAGTCTGTGGTACCTGCCTTTAATGTATCTTTCCTTTTTGTGTTGCACCTGCCTAGGGTTCATCTCCGGTAGTTCAGCGCCAGAATCAAGTGAACCAAGAGAACTTGAAGAACATCCAGATCGGAGTGAAGATCGACACGAGGACGCTCAAGCTGAATGAAGAGTTCAAGTGTTCAGCAGAGGAGCTTTATCAGGCATTCACAGACCCACAGGTAGACAAAATCATTTTAAAAATTCACTTTTCTTTAATGAAATTTCTTTATTTGGTTTGGTTTGTCACAAAACAATGTAGCATATGTAAACATCAAAGCATAGCATATGCAAACATCAAAGTACTTATTTAAAAAAAAAGTAACAGATTTTGTGTAATATGTGTAATATGTAAGTAAACATCTACATTTATTTGGATAAAAAAAAAAAAACGAAGCTCATAATCCATGATTTATTAACAATCTAGATTAACTTATTTAAAGATTTTCTTTGTGGTGTCCAATAAAATAATACAGACTTCATCATCACTATCATTGAATGGCCAAAGCTGAAGCATTGGATAACAGCCTTCACAAGGTCTTTATATTCATTAGGAATGGCAGATCTGCCTTTTTCTACATCAGAGTTTTCACTGATGAGTTTAAGTGATGTTTGAAGCTTTGCATGGTGTGGATCTTATTAAAAACTATAATAGTAAACGTGCAGGTACAACCATGCGTAAAACTCTTTTGGGAGAACGGAGTGTTGGTTCTGAGAAGAACCGGTGTGATCTCGATGTTCCAAACAGTATACTCCGCCTATCTTCAGGAGAAACGGCAATCTTGTGTTTTTCAATTGAATAATAATACCTCACTGTGTAATATCTTTATTAACAAAAATGTTGTTCAAATTTTGACTTTGAGTGTGATAAATATCTTTAAATTCTGTTGAGTATCAAAGTTTATGGATAAAGTCTTTTCTTAGTGGTTTGTTCAAATAAAAACAGTTTACATGCTGTATTGTTGTATGTTATATGTCTTGTAAACATTTTGGTCCAGTAAAAGTCTTGAGCTACAAGTCCTACAGTCTTGTGGATTCGAGCCGTGACTTTGGTATGTTGGCACTCTTTCTCAATTTTATTTTTTCTTTGGACAGAGAGTTTCAGCATTCACGAGAAGCCAGGCTGTTTTGGAGCCAGTGGTAGGGGGCAAGTTCAGCTTGTTTGACGGCAATGTCAGCGGAGAGTTTGTTTCGTTGGTGAGTTTGTATCATCATGGCCGTGTATCTTTGTGTCGTGGCCGAGCGGTTAAGAGCACCGGACTCAAGCTCTGGTGTTTCTGATCAGCAGAGTGTGGGTTTGAGCTCCTGGTCTTGATACTTGTGTCCTTAACCATTATGGTTGTTGCGTATTGGTTATTGAAAGCCGTAGGTCCTGTGTGTTGTGTATAATACACGATAAAAAAAAAAAAGAGTTACCCTTATCTCGAAGAGAAGGGGTTTGCCCCGGTGTTTCTGGCAGTGGCTGCTGAATGCACCGCAGCACCTTGTAAACCCTTACAAGGTGCTACATAAATTGGTCTCATATTTCAAAAACATAGATCTGCTTATCTTGTTGAAAAACAAATAATTAGCGCTTGTGCGGTAACACCATGTGGATATATAATCTGTCTACTGTGATTCCTGTTGGTGGACTCGTCATTTCGGACATTTTGTATTCCTTCCTGAACTGGGAGTCTTGTAAGACGTTGTAGTGCTAAACCAGTCGGGAGTGGTCAGGATATGAAATATGACAATGTTGCATAGTTTAGCCATCACTTATTATTGTAACCCAAATATTTAATTTTAAAGTTATTTATGCGGACTTCAATACAGGACGAGATTTCCAAGTCTAAGTATTTGATTTTGTGAGTATTTTTTTTTTTCAGGATCCTTGCAAAATTGTCCAACGTTGGAGGTTTAAGACCTGGCCTGACGGTAAGTTTGTTTCGTGAATGATGTTGTTAAATTTTGTTCTTGTTACAAAACCATCATGAATACGCATTTGTTTGTTTTTTAATCCAACCGGAAGTACAGAAAATGTAAAAGAAGTTTATTTAGATGCTTTCTAAATTTTAATAATTTTCTCTCTCCGTTTCTTTGTTTCCTAAAACAGCCCATTTCTCGACAGTCACGCTTGAGTTAAACCAGAAGTCAGACTGCACAAAGGTAACGCTCACTCAAGTTGGCATCCCGGCGGCAGACTATGACAGGACGAGAAGCGGCTGGAGGACCTACTATTGGCAAGCCATCATGGCCACGTTTGGGTACGGGGCGCGGTTGTGTTGATGTCGGCTCTCGGGTTGGTGTTGGCAGCTCCAGGACCCAAAAACTTAATGATCTATTTATGTGTACATAAACAGAACCTGCAGATTCATGTTATTGTTTTTTTTTTAAATAGCTTTAAGATATTTCCTTGGAAAAATTTACGTTGTTAGGGGGGGGGGGTGCTGATTGATACAAGGGATGAAGTCTACTTTTAACTTAAAAGTGTTACCTTAAGTTAATTGTTTGATTTCATGTTATCAATCATAAACCATTGATGGATGACTTTTATGTGAGCTATCCCAAAGGCATGTTCCACCACTTTCGTGGAAAGGAGGTAGGCTTATTATTAGTTCAATGGAACAGTGCTAATCAAGTATTGATGTTGTATTATTAATCAAAAGCTTGCGAGAGATATTGTTTTGAATGGAAAGTTGGAAATCCTCATTAACTCCAGCCCCTCGTAACGGTACCATGTTTACAAAATACAAATATCGCATTGACCTTTGGTGTCGGTATTCGGTTTTGTCTGCATGCTTTTTTGTTGTTGTTGGACTTGATATGTTGACCTTTGTCAAAACGAATTTCAACGTATCAAGTCACAAAAATTATCAGAGAACCATGTTTCTCACGCCCATTGTCCATGTTGGGACAGTTGGGTTGGCGTAGTGGTTTCTTTCCCTGCCTTCCACCTCCAGGACCCTGGTTCGAATCCTTGCAGGGGCACTATGTGGATTGGGTTTTTCAGTCCCTACCCGATTGGGTTTTCCCTTGAATATTTCTCTGGGGTTTTCCCACATCTAAAACTGAAACTTCCTTCCTTGTCTTCTCTCCACTAGTACAGTGATTAAGTTCGCTTCGGGTAGACTATTTGGCTTCACAACCAGAATTAATAAATAATATAAAAATATAAACAAAACAAAGTGTTTATCCTGTGAAACTACCATCAGTACATAAAGCACACATAGCTTACTCAGCAAACTGAAGAACTCTGATGGATTTTGGTGCTCAACTTCAAGTTCCATACAAAGTAGCTTTGTTTATTTATGAAATAAAAGAACCTTCCTCACCTCAAGACCTATACCATGCCGAATGTGGCAGAGGGTGTCCCCCCCCCCCCAACAAATGTTCCCATACTTGAACACTCTCTTTTCCTCTTGTACAGAGGTAACACCAATCCCCTAAAGACTTTCTGAGATTCCCAGAACACAATGAAGACACAATAGGAGGGGGGGGGGTACACCATGCCACATACAAGCATTAAATGGACCTCGGGGTTGGTGGGGTAGTGAGTAGCCCCGCACTCAGATCCCTTGACCCTCCCCTCCCCCCCCCTTGACCCTCCCCCTCCCCCCTTGACCCTCCCCTCCCCCCCCCCAAAAAAAATGAGATAAAAAAAAGCACAAATGAATGGTTCGAAACATGATATAGCCCCCTCCCTCCTCCCCCCATTATGTCTTAGCCCTCACTTCCCCCCCTCCCTCACATGAAAGTGTCTGGTTACGCCACTGCTCAAGATTTAATGGATTCTAATCGAATTAATACTACTTACCTCAATACTGTATGCCAGTCATCGATGGATTGGTCATGTAGGACAATGACCATTTTATTGTTAGTTTCTTGTCAACCTACCTCTGAAAGTTGAAGAGGGTTTTTACAAATTTATGTGTTACTTTTTTAAACCTTGTCAGAATAAAGAATATGTCTGTTTTTTAAATTGCTCTAGGACTTTTAATTGATGATACAGATTAAAAAATAACCAATCCATGTGTTGACCCAATTCACTGGACCTCTTTATCACAAGAATCTTGGGTGCATCATTTTGGGAGTCAATGTCTCCATGTGTTATACAGTGTAGTCCGTATTTAGGTGATCCAGCGTTTACACACTTACCATTGACTCCCAAAATGGGGAACGTGGCAGACATTGGCGGCACGTGGCGGTGGTGCAAGGGACTCCAGTGAAAACTATTATTTGCAGGCACTTTTGGGGGGATGTTTTCAAAATGTTACACGTATTTTGTTTTTAAAATAATGAGTAATTGATATTTTTCCATTCTAGGCCAAAGTTCCATATTCAAGAAAGTAACAATCGGATTTTATTGCCCTAATCATGCAGTGTACAATAATTTTTTTAGAACGGCAACCAAATCTGTTGCAAATGGTATGTCTAATGCCAAGCAGATATTTGGGACAGCAAATTCAAGCAAATCCTGCAGTTGGTTTCTGAAGGGTTTGCTCCGACTGTGGCTAAACCTGATGCTATAATTAATAGGTTATTTTAAAAGGGACTCCAAGTTCAAATTCAGTTTTGTGATACATTTCTTTTCCATTAGATAGAGTTCTTATGAAAATGGGGGGAAACAAATTGAAAGTCTCTAACCTCACGTTAAAGTGGTGTAAAATGTCACGGTGTTTGATACCCTTAAAGTGCACTTTTTGTCAAAATCCAAAAACGTTTGATGACGTCACATTTCAAATAGATGGTCTGTACATTTTTCAAACAATTCGTGAATTTTGATGATATTCAATCAAAATAGCATTGAACTTTACCCTTTGACTGGCACAAAAATTCCTCTTTGGAATGTACAGACCTATTTGTTTTCGCTGCCCGAAGATGTCATGCTCTGAAAGAGTATAAAATAAAAATGACATTTTACACTATTTTAAGGCGAGATTATTGACTCAAAATTTGTTTTCCCCCATTTTCTTATGGACTCTATCTATTAAAAAATAACTGTATCATAAAACTTAATTTGAACTTGGAGTCTCTCTTTAAAAGATTTTTTGGCAAACCCTTTCAGTGTATTGATGTGAAATTACTCTTTTTTAAGTATTTTTTTTATAGGAAATATGAATGCATAGGAATAATGATTTAACTGATTGCAATTTTTCACGCTTTTTTTGTGGTGACAAAATAAAAATGTGCTGAAACTTTATCATCAAAGATTGCAGATATCTCTTTATTCATGAGGAAACTTTCAAAGACCAATGAAGCAAACCCTGGGGTGAGAATTATCACTGACAAGGTCTGAAAGAATGAGTATGAATTCTTTTTAACGGAAGAAAGTAAAACTTTTGTTTTACCAAGTAAAAAGTAGTAAGTCTGTCCCGAGCCAATGTGGCTCATCAAGCCGGTGTTTATAATTTATATCCGGTTTCCTTGGTATTAAACGACTGAGAATATTTCTAATCCCTGCTGACAGGATGTCAGTCCATCGCAGGTTATTCCCCAGCTCTCGCCGTTACCCATTTGTACTCCTGGGTGGAGAGAAGCAATTATGAAGTGCCTTGCTCAAGGACACAAGCGTCGAGATTCAAACCCACATTCTGTAATCTACAGAACTTGAGTCCACCGCCCTAGACCATTCGGCCACGATGCCCCACAAGCAGACTTAAAAATGTCCACCTTTAAATAAAGGTCTGCAATTTCTCATCCCTACTTACAAGAAGAACCTAGCTTACCAACAGCAGAAAAAGGGCTACCAGCCAAAATACTGTGTCCATCATGTATATGTTTATTGCTCACGACTGGTTTACAAACACTCTTCTTGTAAGCTGATAAATTAGCTAAGCAGTATCTCCTTCCCAGCAGCTCTTTAAAATACATGCCTTGGTATGAATGGATTAAAAAAAGTAATTAAATAATCACGCAACCAATGATAAGAAATAGTTTTAGCGAGATACCCATTTGGTGCCCAAAACAATTTATAAGTATTTTGTTTTGCACTGTATAAACTGCCCTCTATTGGAATCTGCCTGCCAGTGCATGCCCTTATTGTGTTTTGCATAAATTTGAGTAAAGAGTGACATCAAAGGTCACATACTTCAAAGGTGATCTGACCCACGAAGCCACCTAATCCAAATTCATGCAAAATATGCTTGGGGACACTGGCAGACAGAAGCGTCATGCTTTGGTCTAAAATGCTGCCATATACATGTACAAAAACCCCAAGCGTGTAAATTATACGTTATTTTCTTGTAAAATAGTTCAATAACTCAAGTCACATTAGATTTGTTTCTCAAAAAATAGAACTTTTAAAATAACACATTTGCAAGCATGGGATTTAATCTCTGAGAGGTCAAGGCCATTTTCATTTTGCAAAGGGCACCATTGGAAAATCTTAAAGTCTACTGGAAACTTTTGAAGGAGCACCAAAGCCTTGGCCTCTGTGTCGCATCCGTGTAACTCAAGAACTGTACAAGGGTACTATCAGGAGCAGTTTCCTCTGGACGGGGGCTAAAATTAATCATTCAAAAACGTTCACTTTCGACGCAAACAATTTTCACTGAACATCTACACTATAGAGTCTCAATTTGATTTGTCCTCCTGTTTGATGGTCGTTTCTTCCAAGTCTGGAGGCAGCTTCCATTTGTTTCTCTGTCTCCTGTGGTACTCGACCTCCTCTGTGATCACGCCAACTTTGAGGTTTGGAAGCACATCCTCCAGCATACTGGCAACTGCCTTTGCATGGGGTACCCTCGGTAGACTGCTCATGTTGATCTTCTGTAAGTTCCTAAAATAAACAGGATAGAAGTACATGTGTAGCTGTAATAAACCGATGACCAGGAATGATAAATTTTCAGACTTTTATATGAATTCAGACTTTTTTATGCCCGCCTGGTGAAAAAATAAAGTAGTTTCAGGTTGAAAGAAATCTTACTCATAGATTGTGTTTGTATAACTCCAGGGGTTGCCAAAAGGTGGAAATGCCTTCATTTCAACATACTTCCAAAATTTCGATCCCATTTTCAGACATTTTTGTCAGCAATGACTCTCTTTCCTGCCGATGACAGACCATTGAGTTTTTGGAAGAGTGGATCACCCAAGCCTTTAAGTTTTCCCCTTAAAAAAAATGTTTCTCAAACCTACAAGACTTTCAGTTGTGCTCACAACTGTTGACTACTTATATCTCTTGCTTTGAAAGGAAATTTGAATCTCCAAAAGTCGTCTGAAGGCAATCTTTGGAGACTCAAATATGTTGACATACTTTTATTGATTTCTAATCAACGGAGGCACTTCAGACAAAATGCATAAAACCATTACCATCTATGTATCAAGTAGGCTTTTGGATACAAAATTTCCAAAAATTAGGGGGGGGGGGGTCATAACCGAAGTATGACCCTACCTTTAATATATTTGAAAACTGGCGCAAGGAATTTGTCACTTTTGACAATAGAACGCACCTGAGACGAGTCAAACTAGGAAGTCCATGCTCGGTAATTTGTGGACACTTGTTGATGTTTAGATGTGTGAGTGAGTCTTTAATATGGACAAGGTGGGCCAGACAGTTGTCATCAATGTAGGGGCACCCTTCAAAGCTGAGAAACTTCAGTTCTTTTAATTTAACTGTTAGACAAATAAGGGAAAAACATCAACAATTTATATTAAAGACTATTTGAAAGTACATCTGGCTCCCTTCCAAATTCTCCAATATCCTCTTCAGGAAATTGTCTGATTGTAGAGGATTGAGGACTGTAGGACCAAATAACAAAATGCTTATCAAAGGGCCAGGCATACAAATCTTATCCAAGTCCAAATATGTTGGTGTGGTGGAGTTTTAATTTAACTGTTAGACAAATAAGGAAAAAACATCAACAATTTATATTAAAGACTAATTAAAAATACATCTGGCTCCCTTCCAAATTCTCCAGGAAATATCCTCTTTAGGAAATTGTCTGATTGTAGAGGAGTGAGGACTGTAGGACCAAATAACAAAATGCTTATCAAAGGGCCAGGCATACAAATCTTATCCAAGTCCAAATATGTTGGTGTGGTGGAGTTTTAATTTAACTGTTAGACAAATAAGGAAAAAACATCAACAATTTATATTAAAGACTATGAAAATACATCTGGCTCCCTTCCAAATTCTCCAATATCCTCTTCAGGAAATTGTCTGATTGTAGAGGATTGAGGACTGTAGGACCAAATAACAAAATGCTTATCAAATGGCCAGGCATACAAATCTTATCCAAGTCCAAATATGTTGGTGTGGTGGAGTGACCTAAGAGTGCAGGATAGTGGAGGATTGAGGTTGCCTGTGGGCAAATGGGCCTTGTGAGTGAATAGAGAAGGAAATGTTTTTTTGTTTTACTATTAATGAAATTTCAAAGTTATACCACGGATGTAATTTCAAGGCTGCCTGCTTCTTCAGCTGAACTCCCAAAAAACTTACTGTCTTGGATTAACGCTCCCCGACCCCCTTTCCTTGATTCTGCCAGCAGGTTTTGAGTTTGAACTTTACAGAGTGTAGACAATCCTCTGGTCTTTGCCTTGGTGCCATTCAATTACATATCCACAATTTTCACAAATAAATGCCTTTTACTAAGAAAACAAACTTCTTTTTCCCTTTGAGAAGGAAGTTTTACTGAGAAAACAAACTTCCTTGCCCTTCGAGAAGGAAGTTTTACTGAGAAAAAGAACTTCCTTGCCCTTTGAGAAGGAAGTTTTTACTGAGAAACAAACTTCCTTGCCCTTTGAGAAGAAAGTTTTTCTGAGAAAACAAACTTCCTTGCCCTTTGAGAAGGAATGTTTACTGAGGAAAAGGAACTTCCTTGCCCTTTGAGAAGGAAGTGCCTCCCCTTAATGACAATCACTACTTACTGATTTTTGCCATGCCTCTATAGTCAATCACTGTTTCCTTTGCATCGATAGCATCGATGTTGTATCTCCTTATCTCATCAATGGGGGGAGGTTTTAGCAGGCCTATTGCCTCGGAGGTGTACCACTTTCCGTTGGTGAAGCGCACTTTACCATTGAGGCTGATCAGCCAGATAAATGCTGCTATGTCAGGGGGGTACTTCTCTTCATCCTTGGCGCTCTTGGTACTGCGTTGGGATTGAATTCAACACAAAAAGTGAAAAGTATGAAAATTTTATTTGTATCCTGCTGCATATCTACAATGTAGGATAACCAACCCTTCTATGTGCATACTACAACTTGCCACAAACTCTCCCATAGATGGTTTGCACACAGCAGTGAACTAAGTTGGGCAACTCATCCAAGCCACTCTCTTCTTTTATTGTATTTGTAATACGTGGTCAACCAGTGTCTGCAGAATGCCGATGCCGAAATTGACCAGGGTGGAGAACCTCATCTCTTCCAACAGTGGCCCCAAGTTCCATTGCAGTACAGCTGATGGCTTCTCCAGTTTTACTCTCATTAGTCATTGAAGCATGTTTGAGCTACAGCTCTGCCTCTACCCTCCACATTTAAGCACTGTGTTGTGCCTCAAACTGCCACCTTGAGAAACACACTGACACCGACAGAAGGAGGATTATAAACTAACCCAAATCCATCAAAGTCTGTGTGGACTTACTGCACGGCCATACTAGGTACCAGTACTTTGGTTTGAGGGCCATGTATGCTAATCTTAAATAAGGGCTTATGAAGCCAAACATGAAGCCCAGCATGTTATATCTGTACTGTGACCTGTAACTTTACTCCCAAGGAAGCTGAGATGGTTTAAGGGATGAAATAAATGGCCCAGTGACCAGGGGGTAATAATACCAACCCAAATGCAGATCAAGTTTCCCTTGATGGCATAATAAATACAAATATGGGAGGGGGGTAGTAGGCTCTGATGAAATTGGTACAACTGGGCTTATGCCAAGCACGGAAAGTTTGGCTGTCAAATATGTCAACTTTTTTTCAACAGCTGGGGGTTAAATGCACTTTTGACTCAAGATTCCTTGGTTTTATATTCACAATTTTTTTACCAAAAACAGAAATCCACTCACACATTAGCCTCAAATTTCTTGAATTCCTTGATCCTTTTAGGCAGCTTTTTGAGAAAATACATTAGGGACATCTGCCTGTACTGAGAGTATGTTAGCTGTTCCCGTAGAGGGCTGAGAATTGTCCTGAAATTATTTTTGGACACACTTGATCCATATCTGCAACAGGTACACACTGTTGGTGCGTTACGCAGCACCAGCCGAAGAGCCGACAATGCAGTTCCACAATTCATGACAGGTGCTGATACCGATTGCAACGGTTGGTTGAAAACTGTCTTTAATGGTGTGTTTTGACCACACCTGGTAAACTGAAAAGAAGAAAAAAGATTGGTTCATTATGGGAGTGAAATATAACAAACGTTGGGCTATTCTTCCTGAGTTGGCCTATCACACTAACACTCAGTAGGCCTATCTATCATCAGGCCTGGAATTTCATCTTTGAGAGGGCAAAGCCTTTTTTTACTTTGCAAAGGGCACTTCCCCTTCCACTGGAAAACCTTAACCCTCCTACTGTCAGTGACTCTTGGCAACATTTTCCAGTGAGTTGACCAACCATTTGAAACCATTCGACTGCCAAGGTTGTGTACGGTGGCACAACTGTGCACAGAACTAACTGTGTACCGTGTACATGTATTCCCTCATGGTATCATATTTCAGGCTGGCATAGTTTATCTATCATTCAAAACCACTTGAATGGTATTGAATGGTCAGACAGCAAGAGGGTTAAAGTCTATGGAGAATGGAAAACTTACGTTTAAAGGAGCACCCAGGACAAAACAGGGGCAACAGAGGCCAGTGTGTAATTCCTAGGACTAGGATAAGTGTTACTGTAGTGTTAGGAAGCACTGTGACGTTAGACTAAAGTGCACCATCTTTCAATAGAAATGTCACTTGGGCAATTTTTTGAAGCGGATGTGTGGAAAATCGTAGCAAATCGCTAGCCCTGGTAAGACGTCAGCACTGAGGAATCCAACCTGGCCCTGGGCTAAGCAAATCGCCAAATCACACATGGGGATAGACCCAGTTACTGGGGCGCTGTACTCCTTTTTCGAAAGATTTTGACGTTTATCGGTCGTACTAGCGGCCCAGGAACTTGTTGTACGTAACTACATCAGTGCCATCACGCTCTCAGCAGGATCCCGGGTGCCCTGCCTCAACCGTAAAACCACGCGGTCGCGGTTGAGGCAGGGCACCTGTCAAATTTTGACGCAAATTTGACAGGTGCCCTGCCTCAACCGTGTGGTTTCAAGGTTGAGGCAGGGGCAGGGCACACGGTAAAATGAAGATTGATGTAGTTACGTACAATAAGTTCCTGTACGACCGATAAACATCAACACTTTTCAAAAAAGGAGTACAGCGCCCCAGTAACTGGGTCTAACATGGGGAGACACAAGTCACAATAATGTTTGCCTGGCGGCCCTGGGGACCGTCAAAGTCAAAATTTATAAGGAGTACAATACCCTAGCCCTAGGTCTACGAAGCACAATGAATAGCATGTATTGTTACCGTTGGTGTATTTCGGCATGCATTTCACAACTCAATCAACGACTGGACATCCCCCTCTAGTTTGAGTTTCACACATTTTTGCCCAATCTGCATGCAGCAAGCATGCAGTATCAATCATGCAGAGTGAGCTGCATGCTGCGCAATCTATTTTATGTTCAATACTCATTAGCATTATCTTTTCAAGAGAGAAAGTTATTAAGAAATATAACTGGACAATTTTAATTCTCAAACAAATCGTGAACTTACCACACACAGTGAATTTACAAAACTTCGAATTCAATGCACCAACCACACACTTCAGACTTCATAAAAAAAATAGTGTAGTATCAATGGTGAGCTTCTGACAATAGAGGGCCTCCTTCTGATAAATAAATTTCGGGCACAAATCGCGAATGTGAATATTTGCGATTTGGGGCACAAACCGCAAATATTGACGTGAATATTTACGTAAATATTTGCGTTTGGTCAGAATTCGCAAATATTGACGTGAATATTTGCGATTTAGGGCAAAATCCATGAATATTGACGTAAATATTCACGTAAATATATATGTTCAATGTCCCTTCAGGGCCACCATAGGTCAGAGATCCAGGGGAATGTGCCATTGCCTGAAATAAAAAAGAATGGCAACTCCGGTAAAGGTAAGACTATAGTCCGAAATAATTGAAAGTACTGACTAAGCAGCAAATCATAGACCTAGCAATTTCTAGGTATGACCATGGAGGTATACCGTATAGTCAGGCCTCGAATTTTATCTTTGTCTGAGCATGGAGGTAGAATTAGAACTGACCATATATGGAGGGGGAGGAGGGAGCTGGGCAGGAGAAGGTGGGGGGCAAGGCTAATTCATTTTTCAAAGGGCACTTGCATTGCATTTGAAAAGGCTTTCAAATAAATGTCAGGTAATTGCTAATACTAACTGTGTTTTTCATAGCTCCATAAATACTTGGTTATATAGTGCCAATACGCTGGAATCATTATTTTGACACTTCAGACATTTGTTATCAATATCATGCTGTTTCTATCAATGCGTACTTTCAATTGGAAATTTCAGGCCTGGAATTTCATCTTTGAGAGGGCAAGGCCATTTTCATTTTGCAAAGGGCACTTACATTGGAAAATCTTAAAGTCTATGGGAAACTTTTGAAGATCAGGCACCAAACCTAAGACCAGGGCAACAAAGGCCATGGCCTCCATGTAATCCGTGTAATTCCAGGCCTGCAATTTTGATTTCCATTTGCCGTGAGAATGGGCGAGATCCACAGTGACCAGTACAGAGTGATAGCACGGAGTGTGGATTACAGAATTATTATAGGCCTCTATTCTGAAATCCACACTTTGTGCTATCATCAGGCTTCAACATGTTGAGAGTAATGTTTCCTGTCGATAGTGACACCCAAAAGTTTATAAAAAGTCTAAATTTTGTTATAAATCACTACGTCTTAGAATGCACTATTTTACTAATATAATCAAGTGTGTGAAAAAAATATATAATCCATCTACAAAAATTATAAACGGTAATTCATCTGGTACGGTAGATTAAGTTTCATACTCCATTATGTCAAAGTTCGTTTACTACTTCACAGAAAATTGGGCAACCATTGTGTCTGTTCAATAATGTCAGAAATGCAGTACCCAGTTTTACAGCACTTTTAAAGCAATGCAGTAAACAAACCGTGAGATCATCAGAACATGGGCCTATATTGAGGGAGAGGGGTAAAGGCCCTGTACACTATTGGTAAGATCGAAAAACACAAATGTTCACAGATTCACACATAACTTACATTATTTAAAGTAAGTAATGGTAGAAAGGGTTCCTTAAAAATGTTTCTGCCTAAAATGCTATCGTTTCTGAGAAATGAGTAAAACAATAGTTTTTATCACGCGCGATAAAAACTTGATGTTTGAAAAAACAGAAAACACATGAGGTCTCTTTTCACTATTTTCTTGTGACCTTGATGACCAATTGAGCTCAAACTTTCACAGGTTTGTTTGTTCATGCATATGTTGAATCACACAAAACATGAACACTGTCTGCGACTATTTTTTCAGCTCTACCAATCCTGTATAATACCTTTAAACCATTCCTCCTCCATGAGTAAACTTGGGGTTTCTAATAATGGTCTCAGAATTGGGTTTGATCAAGTCTGGTCTTGTGTCTACGTGTCACCTCGATGTGAATGCAAAGACCGACATGTGGCGGTCCTTGTTCGGGTCTGACAATGACAGCCTGTTGAGTCTGAGATGAAGCAACCAAGGAAGAAGTTTGTTTTTGCAAAGGAGTCATTTTTTTGAATCAGACATTGATTACAATATATTATAGGCCTGTCTGTAATTTATTTATTTAGTATGGGGTTGAACAAAGAAAAATTGACTATATTGGCGGTCTCCCTATTTATGGAGACCGCCAATATAGGGCTAGATAGCTCAGTTGGTAGAGCGCCGGTACATTAATCCGGGGGTTGTTGGTTCAAATCCCGTTCTAGTCAATTTTTCTTTGTTCAACCCCATACTATTTGAAATTTACCCAGTCAGTTTCCCTTGTGGTTTATTACTTGACAATTTATTTATTTATAACTTTTTTACCTCATTCCATGTAAAAGTAACAACATTAAAAAAAAAAAAATTAAAAAAAATGGTCCAAAAAAGCATATATAACGACCTCAAAGGTATGATTTGGACATTGCTATGACCAGAGTCAGTGTGTTACTTTTTTTCTTTTTTTTCTTAGGTAAACTTTTAGTAACACTTCTGTCCAGAGCAACCATTATTCTACAACTACAAATTCAACATGTTTTCTAAAAAAGTGTATATACTTGCAAGTGGAATCATTCCTGACCTTTATTTCCTTTAGGTAGAATTTGCGGTGCAGATGACATGCCAGAAATGTCTGGATAACATAAAGAATGCCCTTGAAGGAGTCGACGGTAAGATTTCAGCAGTATTAGTATTAATATGTATATTTCTGGTAATGAAACCAAGGATGCCTCATAAGTGAACTTAATAACTGTAGCATGCAAGCCTATGGAAACTTGTCAACAAGGGTGCTTGCTGTGTGAACCAGAAACACCAGAGTTAACCCCTACTCTTCCACGATAAGTGTTCTGGGTTCTTTTACGTGCACTGCCAATCCCAGTACATAGGACCTACAACTTAATATCCAATCCGAAGGACAAAGCAAATATGGTCAAGTAATTTGCTGTGCTGAGTCTCTACTTGACAAAATGAGTATTTATGGCGAGACTTAGAAACCATTTTTCATATTTCATCCTTTTCCCCCTAAAACCATCAGCACTGATTCCTACTTTCAACGGAAGTGCCCTTTGCAAAATAAAAATTGCCTTGCCCTCTCAAAGATGAATTTTCCAGGCCTGTCATTTTAGATACTTTTGGCCCCTTTCACACCAAACCCTGGACAATTTTGTTGACTGTTTCGCACTTGTTTTTTTTACCCTGGTAAATAGCCGTTTGTTTATATTTGTTGAACTTTTTGGAAGAAGTTTGTGGATTTGAAAAGCTCAAGTTCATGCATACAATTAATAAATCATTAAAACACAAGACTGTGGGACTTGTTCGTTTGTGGGGTAACTGACCCAAAACTAAAATTACAGGACTCTGGCCTGTGGTCCAGTTGGTAGTTTGAGCCCTCAAGTGGCATATCTAGTAGTGGTGAGGAAGGCCAGGGATTTAACCTTTTGTATAGATTTATGTTTTAATATATGCTACTTGAACATTTCTTTTATCCAGCGAGAAGTTGAAGAAATTAATTTTTTTGACAATTTTCTTTTCAAATGGAAATGTTCCAGTTCATGCTTTAAAACCAAGAAATTACTCAAGTTTTAACAAGTTTTTTATCAAAAAGGTGTTTTTTTTTTTTTCTTTGTAGGTGTGTCATCTCTTGACATCAACCTGGCCCAGGAGCAAGTGATTGTTGAGAGTATTCTACCGTCGTCTCAGTTACTGGAGTTACTTGAGTCCACTGGGAGGAGGGCCCTTGTAAAAGGGCAAGGTGTGTCTACTGGTAAGATTGGGGGAATAATGTGGGTGTCGGTTGGTTCAGTCATGTCTCGCAGGAGCTTGCAGTCTCGTGAGAACATCCCCCGTGTGGTGACTTTTGCGGAGAGAGTTGGATACGCTATCACCGCGACAAACATTTAATGACTTGTCCACAAATCCAGGACACAAGTGTCATGACCAGGATTCAAACCCACACTGATGACTAGGCCATCAGAACTTGTGTCTGGTATGCGCTACACCCGCGCCATGCCATGATTGTAGGCATACACTTGACTTTTTTAGGTACACCATTGCTTCAATCGTATGTTATTACGGATATTGTACGTGACCCTTCTCTTCAGTTTGGTTTCTTATGACCTCTCTCTTCTCTTTATTTCAATAGATAAGCATCTTGGCGCAGCAGTGTCAATTTTAGACACCCCCCATGATGGTCCAATCATGGGGGTGATCCGAATGCTGCAATTGGCCAACAACAGTTGCATCATCGAGGGAACCGTTGATGGTCTTACACCAGGTGCACACGCATTGAATATTCATGAGTACGGGGACCTCTCTGATGGATGTAACAGGTAGGTCATGGTTAGGTGCAATTTGCATGTATTTGAATAATGGTTAATTAAAGAGGATGGGCCATGGTGATTGAAGTTGACAGCTTTTTTTTAGTTTTCTGCTTTCTATAATTTGTTGCATCTTTTGTAACATTACATTAACAAAAGAAGTGGTATTTGCAGGGAGTTTTTACTCCTTTCACTAGCCCGCTGCCTAAATTTATCAAAATCCCGTAAATGAGGGCAGCAAACAAAACATGACGTCACTAAACGTTCTGAATCCCCGGATGGTCTACACCGAGCAATGCTTTAATGAGTAACAACAAACGGCCATTTGACAGAGGGGTACGTACTGCAACGTCACTATTCTTTATATTTTTGGAGACGGCTTTCTGGCACCGACTGCTGAAGTTCCGATTTTGCCTGAAGGCGGGGGTGAAAACAGAGAAACAGACTGGGTAAATATAAATCAATTGTGGGGGGTGAACAGAAGAGCAACTTTCTAAAGCGGGATTTGAACCTGCGACCTCTGGGTTTATGTGCCATTGCTCTTTGTTCACCCCAAAATTAATCTACTAAGGTTTGCGGTAACACCATCTACATGAATCTCTATTGGGAGTTGTGGTGGTTCTGATAAGATGCAGTGTTGTAACAACTTGACTTTTTGATCAGTATGCTCTGATCGTCTTCAGGATTCTGCACTCTGTAAAACTTTACGAGGTGTTGCATAATATGGTTCTTATATAACTCTGAATACCTGTAAAAAAAAAAACAATAAGCAATTGTCAGCCCCCTGTTTGTGGAATGGATTGCCGACGGCAATCCGATCTGCTGATACCCTTGAAATTGTTTAAACTTCTTTGAAAACCCACCTTTTTAAGAATCACTTTAATAATAATAATGATTTATTAATTTATATTGCGCCAATTCTATAAAATGTACACAAGTGAAAAACTTTGTTATCACTTAATTATTATTATTTTTTTTAATTACTTGTTTTTTTCCGACTGCTTTTTATGTATTTTTTAATAACTTGTGGATTTTAATTGTACAGAGCTTTGTGGTGTCTATGTTACATGGAATTTCTTTTAAAATAAATGCTATTATTATATTATTATGAGCGCCCATCCATCAGGGGTGGATACATAAAGGGTCTTCATTATTATTTTGTTTATTGTTTACCAACCATATTGAATGGTCAGACAGTAGGAGGGCTGAATGCCTTAATGCTATTGATATAATCACTCTATCAGATTTTGGTGGATTATCCTTTCCATCATTTAAGATGGAAATTGTTTGTGTATTGTCTAAAGTGTTTATGTTTGATATTTGGTAATAATTAACAAGAGATTCCTTGATATTTGGGAAAGATTTTAAACTACAAATTGTCACCTCAGAAATGATACCATAATGACTTTGTTTTCTACATTGAACCTTTTGTGGAATGATATAATTTTGTTTATATTCTAACACAGTTGTGGAATGCACTTTAATCCAACCAACTCAAGACATGGAGGTCCATCTGATGAGGAAAGGGTAGGTTTTCATTTATATTTTTAGTCGGTCACCTTCAGAACGTTGAACAAAGACAAATTGACTAGAGCAGGACTTAAACCTGGGACCTCCGGATTAACATGCTTGGAGGGCTGGGATAACAAGCCGGCACGTTAAACCGGAGGTCACAGGTTCAAGTTCTGCTCTTGTTCAATCCAAAAGTATGTACCATTTTAGTTACTTTCTGCAGCTAATCTTTTGTTCTGAATTATTTTCAGCATCATGGAGACCTTGGCAATGTGGTGGCTGATGATAATGGACGTGCTGTATTTCGCTTGCAGAATGACAGAGTTCAGGTTGGTCAGGGATTGAAGTATTTTACCAGCTGCATTATAAGAATCAAATTTTAAGTCAGCTTTCAAAAATTACATTTTGAACATTTACCCGGTCATTGAAATAAAAAGTCACATCCCCTTAAGGTGATCCCTGTACTGCCGCTTCCCAGGTTGTTAACTTTGGTATGATCCCTGGCTACACGGCAGTTACAGGTTAAACAGCTTCTGACTGGCACCCTCGAACAAAGATATTGACAAAGTAGGGAGACCCTCTATATAACTCGGTTGGTAGAGCACCGGTACGTTAATCCGTTAGTTGAAGTTGACAAGGTTCTAGGGTAACACAAAGTTTCTGATTGGCTCATTCAAATGTAGGTATGGGATGTGATTGGTCGGTGTATGGTGATGCACAGTAAAGAAGATGATTTGGGTCGAGGTGACAAGCCAAATTCAAAACTGGATGGCAACAGCGGTCCAGGGTAAGTTGTAATGCTGATTATGACACCAGTCCTAGGAATAATTTTATAAGATTTTGATAGTAATACACAGTAATATTGTTTTAATGTTTCTTTTTTGCTTTCCAGTATGATTATTTTTGTCACCAGGCTGACTGATTATTTTTGTCACCAGGCTTACTGATTATTTTTGTCACCAGTCTTACTGATTATTTTTGTCACCAGGCTGACTGATTATTTTTGTCACCAGGCTGACTGATTATTTTTGTCACCAGGCTGACTGATTATTTTTGTCACCAGTCTTACTGATTTTTTTTGTCACCAGTCTTACTGATTATTTTTGTCACCAGGCTTACTGATTATTTTTGTCACCAGGCTTACTGATTATTTTTGTCACCAGGCTTACTGATTATTTTTGTCACCAGGCTTTCTGATTATTTTTGTCTCCAGGCTTACTGATTATATTTGTCACCAGGCTTACCCAATCGAATTGGGCACTTTTTGTAAATACCTGCAACACTCCAATCTTGGTTGTGCGGCCTTTCCCTTTCGTATTATACCACACTGACTGTGTACAGCACAGAGGAAGAGTCCTATGTAGGGCTACAGTGACTCCCAGAGTGCAGACTGTGGGTTGACAGTACCCACGTGTGACGTCAGCACAAGGTCTCAATGTCTACAAATACCTTGTGATTTTAAGAATTTTGATTATTTTGCTTACTTCAAAGGGTTGCCTGTGGAATTATAGCTAGATCAGCGGGTCTCTTTGAAAACACCAAGAAGATCTGTCAATGTGACGGCGTGTCTCTGTGGGATGAAAGGGATGTACCACTGGCCGGACCTAGCCGGCAACAACACCAGCAGAAACAGAGTCAATTATAACTTGTTATGCAACACCCAAGTAGATCCTTGTCATTTGATTGGAGGACTGTAGGACCTCGTTTACACTAGATCCAGAAAGGTGGATCTGATCAGCCAATGTGGATTAACAGCTAGTGTAAACACAGAAAAGCAGGATCAGAACCGGTTCAAGATCCTGCAATTTTAATCCACCTTTTGAGGAGGGTTGAACCCTGCAATTGGTGGATCAGATCCGGCAAAGTGGATTGCAGATCCGGCAAATAGGATTCCAGAACAAGTGTAAATGCAAAGGTGGATCAGACACCGCGATTCAATGTGGTTTTTTTTCCCGGTTTTGCTGGGAATGACGGGCTTTCTGCTAGTGTGTTTGTGTGACAGCTGTGATCAAAAGTGGGATCAGAGCTGGATCAGGCACTGGTGTAAACTCAACACCAGATCTTAATCTGTGGCCGGGATAAAAATGCTGGATCTCAATCCACCTGTATGGGTTGAGTGTAAACGCATTGAATGTCACGCAGCATTCATTAATCAAACCAGTACATGACCTATGTCATAAACTGTGCATTTTGGTTCCATTCACTGTGTAGTTCGCCCCTATCCCATTTGATCTACTGTTTGCTAGACTACATCATGCACCATGCACAACAACAGTACAAAACTGCCCTCTCACAATTGATGTCAGAATACAATATTGGTACATTTTGTTCAATCTTATATTTTATCCTTCAATCAAATGACAACGATCTATTGGTATATTGTATAAAACAAATAATGAATGTTTGCCTTCGTACAATGGATATAATTTGTTCATTCCCTGAACAAGCATTCAACTTGGCTTCACCTTGGTGAATGGCATCGTTAAATTGAGCTTTCCATCTTTCAACTCATGAAACTATTGTCACCGTTGCATTCGTAAGCATTTATGATTTGTATAATATTGGCTGTAATCATGTCCACCAATCCGTCTTGATGTCAAAGACTACAAAATCAATGGGTCTCTTATACAGTATGATCCCTCTATACATCATGTTTGTTATGCTTCAATGGCTGTAATTGATTCGCAATTTTTGTACGACTATCAAGAAATGAGCCCACGAAACGAGCCAATGATAAAGTTCAGAGTTAAATCATCAGGTTGCACAGTTAAACGCAGTTAACAGCTCTCCTACTGAATCACCCAAAAGGGCATGGTGGACACTGCGGGAGTGCACTGTTTGGTTTGGGTGTATACAGACAAATTTAACCAAACCTTGTGTCCACCATATCTCAAAAATGGCTTATTAACTTAATATTACCCCCCAGAGCCTCTCCTGGTAAGAGTCATTAAGTGAGACAATTATACACACAAAAAAACATATTTTTAAAACCAAGATTTGTTTATTTCAAAAAATGTGATTCAGTGCAGCATTTGATACAAACTACTATACCTGCATATAGTTAGGATCTGACGGAACAAGGTTTTGTTTTTTCCAGGTCACTATACTCTCACTCATGCAGTTACAAGTACAGTATTCGTGCTTGATTTTTTCTTATGTTTACACTCGTGGTACTCAAACACAACCACACAGGTTTCAGTACAAGTACTCATGTGCTTTTTTTTCTGTGCCCGCCTCTATAACAAGACTCTGATATGATTAAAGGGGCACATTGCCTTCGGATTGGGCACTTTGGGCTATAAAAAGTATTTGTTAATGTTATGAAATTAATGTGGTTTGAAAGATGTTTTAAAAGTAGAATATAATGATTCACACAAATATTTTTCCAAATTGTGTGGTTTTCCTTTTACTTTGTGAACTAACACAGTCCGCCATTTTATAGGACCAAATTTTGAACTCCACAAAATTTGGGAGCGTGTTCGTTCACAAAGTAAAAGGAAAACCACCCAATTTCTAAGGATATTTGTGTGAATCATTAAATTCTACTTTTAAAACATCTTTCCAACCATATTCATTTTGTAGCAAACGCTTTTTTTTTAGCCCAAAAGCGTCCAATCCGAGTGCATTGTGCCCCTTTAAGTTATGCATTTTATGCATTTTATGGTGCTTACGAAGAGACACGTAGTACAGGTGCAGCACTTCCCTCTGCTCCACACGTTTATCACACAGATTCCATGGAATTCCAATCGTAGGTTTGGGATGTGACACACAGAGCAGTGATATACTTTTATTAATCTGTGGACATATAGATTTGAGAGACCCTTATTTTGTAAATTCCAGTATCTTTACTCATTTCAGGTTTATCAAGACATTATTTGTACACAAGCTATCAAGTTTGGAAAGTGTTATCCAAGTAGTAATTTATTGTGTTTGATTTTAAATCATTCTGCATCTTGAAATTTTGAAGAAGAAACAAAATTTGGTTTTACCCTTTCACCACTGCTAAAATATAGGATTCGAAACTGCCTCTAGCTACCGGGCAATCTCGGTGGCCTTGTTGGTAAGATATCTGCTCTAGAATGGCAAAGGTCATGGGTTCGAATCCCACCCAAGTAATATGCCTATGGATTTTTGTTCACAGAACTCGGGAAGTACCGAGTATACAGTGCTTTTTTACACACATCGGTGAAAGGGTAAAACCAAATAATATTCTTTATCCCCGGTGCAAATTTAATATCTATTAAAAGAAACAAATTGTTTAAAAATACACTTGGCTATTTGCAATGAGAACTTAAAAACAATTATATAGTTTAACAAGTTTGCGGTTTTGCACTGTGGGATATCTGAATGAGAGACTTTCTTGGTTCTAGAAAGAATCGGAGCCAATACAACTCGGGACTGTAAGAGCTGTCCTTTAACCCTCCTACTCTCTGTGACTCTTGGCAACATTTTCCAGTGAGTTGACCAACCATTTGAAACCATTTTGACTGCCAAGGTTGTGTACCGGTGGCACAACTGTGCACAGAACTAACTGTGTACTGTGTACATGCATTCCCTCATGGTATCATATTGCAGACTGGCATAGTTTATCTATTATTCAAAACCACAGTGAATGGTATTGAATGGTCAGACAGCAAGAGGGATAATCATTGTAAGCTTTCAGCATATGGAGGTTTTGCCAACTCTCATCGGGACCAGTTAGCTTATTATTTAACTGGCCCATCAGCTTTTTCACTGGTCCCTATTTTAAGGGTTCCTTTCCTTTCAACATTGAGCAAGTTTGAGTGCGCACATTTAGTCGACCCGTGGTTGACCACCGACTAGCAACGCACATACGCAGTGACATACTCTCTCAAACATCTCGTTTGGAAGTCTAGTCAACCATTGTACAGTATTCAACACTTCCATTGCCTTATGCCATTTTGCTATAGTGTCACCGGTTCCCTTCCGTGCTTTACACAGGTTAGCATGAAACAAGGCTACCGAGACCTGGGAAGAAACCGCGATCCTGACGCTGGTTTCAAATGGTCGACCACAGTAGTCAAACAAATGGTCAACCAGCCTGGGTTCCAGTCAAAATAGTCGACCTTCAGTTAACATGGGCCCCAGCCAAACATGGTTTGTTCTTTATCTACAGTATGGTTGGCTTTGTTGAATCCATTCATTTGGGGCAAGTAACAATTCCTTGCTAAACATTTCTGTGTTTCAAATCCAACATAACAATTACTTTTATTCAGTTGTGTAATTTTAATACAGCAATTGAAGGGCAATTTGAGCCACATATGTTTTGATTATTTTTTGCTTGTATAAAAAGGATATTATGAATAAGTTTATACAATAAATATGTACATTATGTACAAATCAACTTAGCGTTTTGTTTGTGCATTTTTTTTTGTGGAGTTCCAACCAGGAAACTTTCACTCCTGATGATTATGACAAACATGTCATCTACCACTATTAAAGTAGTTCAAATGGCTTTAAAACAAGGCATTCTTCAAAAAAATGAAAACAACAAACAGAAGGCCACGTCACTCTAACATAGGTGAAAGTAAATCACTTATTTTTGGAAGGAGAAATGTATTCCAATCCTCTTATTTCAAAGGAACATTTAGAAGTAGCCAGTTGAATTTCTTCTAGAAAGGCACTCAATAGGTTTGTTTAAAGGAAAGCATTATCAGGCATATTCAGTGACTACTTCCTTAAAAATGGAGTGATGATATAAGATGTACCAAGACCAATGTTGCACTTTGGTGTGTATTAACTCTTTCAGTGCCCGCTATTTTTTGTGTTTTGAACCTAAAGTGCCCAGCTTTTTTAGTTTTTTCAAAAATTCTGTATAAAAAGTAATAATAAATAAATCTTTCTCATTAAACAAAATGTATCTTGCTGATTTGCGTTACCTTGGTACATCCCAAAGCCAATGGTATTTCCTAAGTGATAATGCCCTCTCGTGATAACACGTATATTATGGGTCTTACATGTACGACTGATGACACTTTTCAAATACATAAAATAGATCGTACATGTACGACCTTGGCACTGAAAGAGTTAACCGACATGGTTACAGAGCACAGAATTATACATGCACCGACAAAATTATGCACGCTCAGGGAAATTTCAACACCTGTCATGAACATTCCACATGAGTCGCAGGCCTCAATCGTGGTATAAAAATACACTTGTGAGAAACTGGCGTCATAAACTACGAGGCCTTGATCTGAGGTTGTAGTCGTGGCTTTTGGAGCTCTCTGGCAAGGAACTGTGGAGACGTAGCTCTACCTTCCTTTGTAGTAACGATGGCAGCGAACTGAGTTCACTCCTCAGTACATCGATGTCACTGACGATGGCCTCTACGCTAAGTCTGAAAACACAAAAGAGAGTGAGTTATCGTTAGTGGCATGTCGTGGCCGAGCGGTGAAAGGCAACGGATTCAAGCTCTGGTGTTTCAGATCAGCAGAGTGTGGCTTCGAGTCCTGGTTCAGGGCACTTGTGTCCTTGAGCAAGATACTTTACCATAACTGCTTTGTCCATCGGATGGGACATTAAGCTGTAGGTCTTGTGTACTAGGATTTGCAGTGCACGTAAAGGAACCCAGAACACTTATCGTGGAAGAGTAGGGGTTAACCCCAGTGTTTCTGGTTTACATAGCAAGCACCCTTGTTTACAGGTTCCCTCAGGCTTGCATGCTACAGTGATTAAGTTCACTTATGAGGCATCATTGGTTTCATTACCAGAAATAATACAACAATAATATTGGTGGACAATGGAGTTGTTAGAGTGACTTTACCTTGAGAGACTTCTTGGGCTGAAAGAAAGGCTGATGACCTTCCTGGAGTGGACGCTTCTCTCCCCAGGGTTTAAGAGATTGTTGCTGCATCCTCCAAAGATGACGGTTTCTCCAACATCTGTTCCTTGCACCGCAGTGTGCCACATCCTTACAACAAAAACATACTCCAAAAATCAATGATCATAAAACCTAACTTAAAGTGAGAAGCACTGCAGTTGTTGAAAGTATAAACTATTTCAAGAAAGGATTCCCTTTAAAGTAATATGGTTTGGATATTTTTTTCACCCAAAAACATTTGAATCTGAGAAAGGAATCGCTTCTCAGATTTCTGAGGGTTAGTGTCCGTTCACGAATGCTGCGGCCAGAGATGCTGTTGCAGCTGTCACCTCGCTAAGTGAGGGTGGATTTGACATTCTTGTTTAAAAAAATGTGACTGTTTCTTGCTGTTTTCTAAGCAAGGAAAACACTCTATTCAGTTGAACTTTCACATGTGACTTTTATTGTATCTTTTTTCATAAATTTGCCAATAAATAAGCATTACGTTGAGAAAAAACAATCTATGACCCTACCTTTAAATTAGAATAAAGATTTGAGGGGCCTCATGTGCAAACTTTCAACTCACCTTGTTTCTGAGGGTACACTTTTCTGCTGATGCCATGTACGACTGTCAACATCAAATATCCACACGTCATCTGCAAAAGTGTACAGACACATTTATTCCATAATTGAAAGTACAAATCGGAAATTGCCAACAGAAACTATGTGTTTTCGATCCTCTGCAACAACAAGGAGTTGAGAAATCTCTTTAGCCTCGATGCTAAACACAGGGGGGGGTGAAACAACGCTGACAAAAGGGTTTGAAACTTGGATCCAGGTCTGAAGAAGTATGTTGAGATGATGGCATGTCCACCTTTTAAAACCTATAGAGTTAAAGATTCCAGGGAGATTTTGGAAACAAAATCCTCAGTGCAACAGAAGTCGATCAAAGATAATAATGGTTAAGTTTGGAGTTGTGTACTTACTTAGGGGTACATTATCTGTACTATAGCCACCGTAGACTAGGAAATGTCTGTTACTGACGGGTGCCATACAGTGCCATGATCGCCCCACAGGAGTCTCACCAGTCACTGGTAAACTACGCACAACGACAATTCCATGTATGTCCGGTTAAAAATACAAAATAATCACAAAACTAATGTGGTTACTTGTAAATATTTATCAAATGTGATAAAAAAAACTACATTACGGCACAGTTCAGATTGTGGCCTAACTAAGTGTAGATTTTGCCACTTTAAGCTTGCATAACGTATGTTTTTGCCTTTAGAAACCATTTGAATTATAATGCATTTGACTATGGGTTACACCTGCAATTAAAGGGGCAGCACTTTGCCTTCAAATCTCTCAAAATGTTGCTGTTTGGAATTGCTCCTTATCCTTTCCAAGAGTTATTCATGCACAAAAAACATACAGTGTTTTGTATTTAGTGAGTAGTGATTAAAAGAACATACATTTGACCCTTGAATTGAAGTACAACATACTTTTGGCCTCTTTGTGGAGTCCAAAATTTGTTTCTACAAAATAGCCGACTGTCTTCTGTCATGAAATTACACAAAATCCACACAATTTCAAGGGATATTTATGTGAATCATTATATTCTACTTTTGAAATATCTTTCCAACCATGAGTCATTTTAAAAAAAATGCTTTTTATAGCCCAACACACACAATCCGAAGGCAGTGTGCCCCTTTAAGGTTTGACTGATCATTCTAACTGCAAAATGCCCGCTTGGTATTAAAAAGTAACCTATGCTCTAGGTAAAATTTCTTTAAAAATTCTGTATGTGCATTCATACTTTTAGACAAGCACAGTGGAGAGTTGGGGCCCATTACATTGATTTAACGTTTTCAACATCTAATTTGGGTTAAAATAGTTCATTCTTCTCCTTTTGAAGCTCTTACAAGACTTGATTTTTTCATTATTTCTTGGGTTACTTGCCTGCCGCTCCACTTCATAGTGTCAAGATCCAAGAAGTGGACATCATTGAGGCGGTTTTCTTGAAAGCGACCACCCAAAAGGTAGCCTCGATTACCCAAGACAACGCAGCCATGGGCAGCCCTTGGAGAGGGCTGGTTTCTCTGGTGGAAGAACAAAAATATATACCCTTAAATGTCCTTGCCGCACTCTCCAGAGCAATGAGCTTTAGAAGATCGTTTATGCTAGAATGTTGGACCACCAAACCAAGGCCCAAATTCATAGAGTTGCTTGAACAGATAATATTGCTCCACAAATTCCTGACATTTTGGCTGGTAACCTTTATCATAGTAAGCAAAATTAGGTTTTTAAAATTAATAGTTACATTTTTGTGCTGAATTACTATGAAATTGGGCCCTAGATTTCAGCCTGATATTTTGATTGTGTTTTCTTTGTCATATTTATAATAATAATAATAACATCATTTATAAAGCTCCATATATCCAATAAATTGCTCAAAGGCGCTGTACATAAAAAGTTCAACAGTAAACAATAAGAAAGCAAATCAAATGGTAAAAAAGTTACACATTATTTCAAACATTCCCTTCTAACATTTAAGAACTAGGAGCTACAGTGCCGGGCACTTTTGAAGATGCATTGATTGTACTGCTAAAGGATGCAACTACCCAAAACAAAAAAATGTTGCACACCAAGTATAGACAAATTTAACGAATACTGCAGTTTTTTTTAGAGAGAAGTCTTACCTGCGCCTCTACATGACTCCATCTGTTGTCTGTGATGCTATACACGTAGAGATGATTGTTCCATCCCCTTATCTGCAAAACAGTGTGTGTATATTAAATGTAGAGTCATCGTTTGGTTTTTGTCAATGTAATACTGATTTATTGGAAAAATTGTCAAGAGAGATTCAATGAAAGTCACATGTAAAAGTTTCAGCTGAATACAGTGTCTACTTGCTGAGAAAACAGCAAAAAAATATCACTGTATTTTCACACGAAGAGTCCATCCACATTTAGCGAGGCGACAGTGGGTACCAACTGCATCTCTGAGAACAATTTCTTAGATTCTAATGTTTTTATTTACTTCTAATCAACAGGGTCATTTCAGACGAAATAATTTTGCAGGATGCTCACTACCGTTACCATCTTTATGTTAAGTAAGCTTTCGGTTAGAAATTACACCAATTATTTTCAGGGTCTTTACCAAAGTATAACCCTACATTTAACAATTACTGTAAATGCAGCAACTTGTGTCAACAAAATGGAACGAGCATACTTCCAATGCATAAACATCTTACAAACCTGCCTCATACAAAATAAATCCAACATGAATTGGGGGGATAACTCACCGATGACTCTGCCCAGAGACGAACCGAGGTTGGGTCTAGATGCCATTCTCCTATATTTGCTGCATCTTCACCAAAGGGAGGCTGGCCAAATCCTCCAAAAAATATGAGCCTAAAGAGCGTTGGTTTGGGTTCAGGGCGGCACGGGGAAGAATGAGAACTTGAATAAGTTGGAGTAGATTTAAAGTTTGGTTTTTGGAACCGTTCGATTGTTTTAATCCTATATAAATGTAGATACTAACCTATGACAATATCATTTCAAAAGGTGGTAGAGTTTTTGAGATATTGCCGAAAATCCGGAGCAGTTATGTCCACGCAGAAAGAATAACCCGCAATTGGAAAACATTTTTTCTGATGCAAACTGATATATTTACCATAACCACATTACTCCGAAGTTAAATGATTCTCAAAATGCTTTATCAAAAGCTGCTAGACTTGAGACTTGAGTCAGAGTCACAAGTCAAGCAACACTGCCACACATATAGGAATGAACAATCTCATCGTTGCACATTATCAGAAAACTTTGTTTATACAAAAGTAAAAAGAAAATCAATTTGATGAAGAATTTGTGCTGTTAATACAACAAGTGTTGCGCTGATAGTTGCAAAAAAAGGGAATCAGGTTGGGTTCCTGGTACTCGTCATGAATCTGCCATCGTTTAAAATGAAAGAGTATTTCTTACTTGTCTTCATATGCCCAGCATGTCAGCTTGTCCCTCGGAGAAGGGGGTTCCCCGTCTGGCTTAAGATGAGTCCAAACCTTGGTCTTAAGATTCAATCTGTAAAGCTTCATTGCAAAGATACCAATGACAGAGAAGAAAAAAATCAAACATTCGATGTGTCTCCAGTATAACATACGATACCAGAAGCTTACAAATAATTAAAGTTCAACGGTTGGCTTGTATACAAATTCAATTGTGGAATTCCTGATACAATGCGAGTAGATAAAAAGCTTCATGTGAGCAGGCCTGGAATTACACGGAGGCCACGGAGGCCATGGCCTCTGTTGCACATGTCTTGGCCTTGATGCCCCTTCAAAAGTTTCCCATAGACTTTGAGATTTTCCAAAGGAAGTGCCCTTTGCAAAATGAAAATGGCCTTGTCCTCTCAAAGATTAAATTCCAGGACTGTGTGAGTGACAATTTTCACTCCCTCTCTACAAAACTGCACAGCGAGGAAGTCATCTTGGAAACAAGGTAGCCACTAACGAGGCAGGCTGCGGCCTAAACTATGAAGGAGGGGAAGTAGGGCAGATGCACCCAGGATCTATTAAGATAGGGAATGAGTTCAACAATATACTGCCATTTTTTTTATATGGATCATACCTCGTTGGAGTTGAAGTTTTCGTTGAATCCACCAAAGACATACATGTGGTTACGGACGCATGCGGCACAGCTGCCTGACATCCCAGGGGGGCTAGTCCTAGTGGTCCATACGTCCCTTAAAAAGGAAATAACATCAGGAGAATTGATTGTCATACAAGTTCAATGCTTGTAAATTTAGTTTTTTTTTTTGTTAATAAGAGTGGTGACGAGGTCTTCAGAGAGGCATTGCCAAGACCGGCAGGGTTATGATTGTGCGATTAAGGACTGAGCCAAACTTTATCGCACGGCCATGACCTTGTGAGTCACTACTCTTTTATTCCTGTTCGTAAACACCCTTAATTGTTCAATGACCATTCAAAAAACTTGCTTGGTGAGAAGCACTGCAGCTGTTGATAGTATAAACTATTTTGAGAATGGATTCCCTTCGAAGTAATATGGTTTGGGTAATTTTTCATCCGAAAACATTTGAATCTTAGAAACGATTCATGCATGAATCATTTCTCAGATTTCTGCGAGTTTCTCAGATTTTCTGAGATGTAGTTGGCACCCGCTGTCACCTTGCTAACTGTGGATGGATATGACGTTCTTGTGAAAATAACGCGACAGTTTTTTTGCTGTTTTCTCAGCAAGTAGACACTGTATTCAGCTGAAAACTTCACATGTGACTTTTATTGTATCTTTCTTTATACTTTTGTCTATAAATCAGCATTACGTTGACAAAAACCAATCTATGGCCCTACTTTTAAAAGCCCCTGGCAGAACTGAGCTTTATAATTCTTTGCAATGATAAAGACATACCATAGCTGTGCCTCTATGTTATAACACCAAACTTCCTTGCCATCCAAATACAGATCACCTTGGGCATATGTTTGATCCAGTTGGGGAAGTTCCTGTAATACAATCCAGTATAGACAGACTAAAAATCAACAACTTTGGTTATAAATAATAAAATTATACCAACACTAGGACCTTCAGTATACGAGTATGAGGTTATTATATATTTGTTGTATTGAAACCAAGGATGCTTCATAAGTGAACTTAATCACTATAGCATGCAAGCCTGAAGAAACCTGCAAACAAGGGTGCTTGCTATAAAAAGAACCCGAAACACTGGGGTTAACCCCTTCTCTTCTACGATAAGTGTTCTGGGTTATTTTACGTGCATTGCCAATCCTAGTACACGGGACCTACGGCTTAACGTCCCATCCGAAGGATGAACAATCATGGTAAATTGTTTGCTCAAGGACACAAGTGCCGCGACCGGGACTCGAACCCACACTCCGTTGATCAGACACACAAGAGGTTGAGTCCAGTGCTCTTAACCGCTCCGCCACGACATGCCACAAAACTTTTTTATGCTGTACCCTTCTAATGCAGCTAGTAGATACCCATCTTGTATCCTTCCAAAGGTTTTAATTTTATCCATATGTTGAGATACACCAAGTGAGAAGACTGGTCTTTGACAATTACCAATAGTGTCCAGTGTCTTTAAGGTAAAAACCCTAAGTCTTACACTATAGCCTCCCCAAATAAGCATGAGGTCACCGTACGTCACAGCAACATGGCCACTCCTTGGGGTGGGCTGTTTGCGCCTTGTGCAGACACGTTTACCAGCTGAATCCATGGTGACCTTGATACAGAACTCTGAAATATGAGAAGAAATATGCTCATAAAAATGTCAAATTGGACAAATAATCCTTTCCCTCATCGCCACGATGTGAGACACACCTCCCATTTCATGCTGTGCACATGCAAGTAATTTAAGATGTTCACCATTCACCAATCTTGGTGAAGTCTTCACAATGATTGGTTAACATCTTAAATTCTGATCGAAAAATGCACTAAGTACTGCGGTGATAGGGGAACACCTGTGTAGTATGTATACTACTACTACTACCATGGAGGAAGGGCAGGCTACAACAGGAAGTCCCCGAGTGCTATGGTTCCAGAGATCGTCATTTCCACATCTCACTTTCACGCTGGCGCTAAACTATCGATTAATACAGTGAGTACCAATGCAGGATTATGGTCAACTGGGTGCGAAGTCAACTCGTTCTGAGTTGACTTGGGACCGAGATGACTTGGGACCGAGATGACTTGGACCGAGATGACTTGGACCGAGATGACTTGGGACCGAGATGACTTAAGACCGAGTTGACTCGGACCAAGTTGACTTTGGACCGAGTTAACCGGTACCCCCAGTGCATTGGCAAGTTGGAAACCGACACAGCCAGATCATACCAATTAATACCAGTCCGTAATGAAACAAATGGAAATAAAGTTAAGTTTGGGACATTGGTCAAAGTCAGAGGTTGGAGCTAGTCGGATGCTGTGTTTATTTCATTTTACCGCATTCACGGTCAAACGCATTATACGCGGCGTTGTAAACGTGCCGGGCCTGCGTCATTCTAAAAGACCAGTTAGCGTATGGCCAAGGTACGCGGGGTATGTGATTGGTCATGCAAGTTGTTTTTGTTTTGGCTATAGAGACCAATAGGAGACATTTTTTTGTTCTGGCGCATGTAAGAAGATGCAAAGTTTTAGAAGAACATTTCACTTTTGTTGCAGCTCGGTTAGGGGGGCCGGTTGATGTGTTTGTTGCATTGTAGTATAGTGTCATGTGCAGACAAAGCAGTTTGGAGGGATGGCATGGATTGGGTCCACTTCAGTTATTTATTTGTGAAGTGCTATTAACACATGATAAATAAAGTTCAAATTCAATGAATCGTGAGCAATTTGCATGATAGCATTTTATCGCATTTTATTTCCCCCACTCACAGGGAACAAGATTGAACCCCATTCCTCTAAACAAATATAAAATGTAAATAAACGCTTAACGGACCCTCCAGTGGCTACCTCCTCAGCTAGCTCCGACCTCTGGCAACACCGGAGCCCGACTCCCAGAACTGAGTTTATTCCACTACACACTGTATAGACCCATTGCACAACGCGCAGTCTCCTTTCAGCCATTTTGGGTGTCAAAACGTGCACAAAAGAATGGCACACGTGTTTAAGCACCAATTGTGAGTGTAAACACGTGTACCATCCTTTTGTGCACGTTTTGACACCCAAAATGGCTGAAAGGAGACTGCGCATTGTGCAATATGGGTCTATAGCAGACCGAACCTCTATCACATAGTATACTTAGTTCTAGTATAGAGCCTAGAGGAGTAGGTAGGACTAGGTCTAGGACTAGGAGTGTTTCTAATTTAGAAGAGCAGAGAGCAAGGACATGTTGAGGTTGAGATAGTCAGGGAACTGAACATGCTGAACAAACTACATGTAGTTTGTAAAAATAACAACAAAATACAATGTAATTGTAATACACTGGGCCGAACGTGTGCTGGAAACGCAAGGTTATGAAAACTGCAAGTCCACAGAAACTTATGTATTTAATTTAATAATGGGGAATTATTAATGTCAATGAATAAAATGAATGTTAACCAAAACTTACCACTCAATTTTGTTTCAACACACAAATCTTCCTTGTTGAATCTAGCACAATTTACAATCAGATATATGGCATCATCACAATACCGTAAAGTTACTACCTAACCTAGTCATGCAAGTACTACTTACTGTACTAGCTCAGGCAGCTCCGGTCTATATAATTACATTAAATTATTAATACTAAAAATTAAATAGCTTTTGGAAACTACAAAAGCTAGTTTGATAGCGCGCCCTCTAACGGCATTAACTAGTCCTAATAGGCGTACAACACGGCCTTGGATTGAGCTTCCTGGAGCTCCTCCGTTGTATGGATGGTTGTGATGTAATGTATATTCAGACACTTGCTCTAGCCAGTATCGCGTCAGAAAGAAGAAGAGGACTCTAAGAAGTAATATTGCAACTTAACAATAAAACCTGAAATTGAATGCTGCAGACATGTGTTCTTTGTTTGACCCTATTGTCACATTAGTATTGTCGAGGAGATTCTAGAGAAATACAGGTCGTTGTAGTTGTAGTTCGCTTTACAACTGTGGTCGTGGTGCTAAACAACGCACTGCGTATGGTGTGCAGAGAGTGCAGGACGTACCGAGCTTTGCGAACAGCAGACGGCGGCGCTACGTTTACTGATTGAGACCTCTGCGCGTGCTCGGTGAAAGTTTGGAGGATCGAGGACCGTGCAGTTGGTGAGAAATAAGTGCCTATGTTTTTATATCTTCCGTATTTTTTTATTTTAAAAAACGAAACTTGAAAGCGGGGATTTTTTTGTTTTCTAAATTCTGCTGTGGCAGATCTAGTACTTTGTGTATTTCAGGTAGTTGCGATAAATGTAACCCACCATCCTCCCAATGGTCGGAGACCGGATGGTTACGAGTCATGCAGTGCAAAAAAAGTGGCGAAATTGCAATTTCGACCATTTTTGTCAGACTAGTCACCAAATTTGCCAAATTTTTACCACATGACTTGTAACCCTCCGGTCTCCGACCGTCGGGAGGATGGAGGGTTACGATTATCGCAGCTATAGTTAATAATAATAATATATAAAAACTTTTAACTTAAAATTTACACTATACTTTTGAACCACTTCAAGTTGGAACATTACACAGTAGTATTTCATTAATCATTTCTTTGCTACTTTGCTATTTTAGTATTTGGTTTAAATACTGTTTGAAATAAAGTTAAAAACTAGCCCCATTTTAAGGGTCAATCCAATTGATTTCCTCTGTCCACACAACACAAAGGAAGTGCAGTGGATTGCAATTGGCCCTAAGTAAAATATGGCTCAGTTAAAAAGCTTTCCTTTTTTCAAAACATAGACTAAATGGGCTGATCAAAAATGTAAGCGATAGGCCAACTTACTTAAACAAAATAATGTGTTATGGCAAATGGAAGTTGATTTTGACACCTTAATCTTGACAGGGTTGATTTCATATTTCATCTTAAATAATTTGCTTGTGGGTTACATTATTACCATCGTTAAGTAACCCAAATCTGTCAGTTTTTTTAGCAGAAACTCATCGACTCTTCGCCAGCCCCTCCCCCTCCCCTCCTCCCCCTTCCCCCACACGCATGTTTTCAACCTCCTAAATTGAGGACCTTTCTTGCTCTATGGCTCTACCATTTTTTTTTCATTGTTTTTTTTAAGATGTCCCCTCACACTCTCAAAACAGCTGGATCCCTTTTCCAACGGATAGGCATACCCACACACACAAAAGGAGTGCCTTACTGTTGAAATTAACATCATAATGCAATCAATGTTTATAGTCCCTCCAAGCACCTTTTACATTACCTCTAAGGGACAGATTATCTCAATGTTTTCTTTACTTTATACAGTCTATCCAATCCATGTACACATTCCCAAGTCAACATTTAGGTCCTCTTTAATCAGATCAAACCTTTGTTTCTCTTTGTGTAGTGACTGCATAATGTCTGTATGGCAGGTCTAGTATTCTAAACATGCTCAAGTTGAATCATCAAAAAAAAATCAAATTGCCATAGTAAAGGATTCAGGGTCAGGCATACCAATAAAACAATTTCAACATTTGGATGGGGAGTGGCACACATTAGGAGAAGAGGAGATGTAAGGAATTGGGCCTCACTCTAGCCAAACTGCCCTAAAGTGCCTAGTCTGTAAGGGTTGAGAGACTAGAGTCATTATTATGTACAATGGTGGGACAAAGGTTTTAAACCAATATCTGATGATTTAACAAAATTTGTTTAAACCCCAAACTTACTGTTAGTGTTAACAGTGGTTTAGAAAATGTTACAACTTACTGTTTACGTGCACCTGTGAGAGTTTCAACAGTGCTGTTTTGAGGAAACTGTGTTTGTCTTAAAAGTACAACAATCAATGATTCAATTTAGAGACTTTAAACTAAAAAATGTTAAAATTACAGCCTGTTCTCAGTTGAAACTCTTAAATTGTATTCCGTGTATAAAAATCACAGTTTGTATGCTCTCTTGATAATCATTTTCTTAAAAAAGAAAATATTTGTTGTCCATTATCTTTAACACCACCTTGGTCCTTGGGAAATAACAGACATCATAGAGCAAGGACAATTTCACAATTTCTCTCTCCAGTACTCAGTGTGAACAGGAAATGGATGTTAATTGCTTTTTTACCTTAATTGACATGGAGAAGTCTATGTTTTTTTTACGCTTGGCTTATTACTGTAATAAGCCCGGGATGAAAAGGACAGTACCCTCCATACTAAAAACACTTTCCTTTTTTTAATGTCGACAGACATCTAGTTTGTGAGTTTGACATCCATGGGGAAACAGCATCTTGGCTAGAGGCTGTCGCTACCATGGCTTGGTTGAGTGCCCTCCTCATCTGGGATTGGGACATCCTGGTGTTCTGGTTGATGGTGGCGTTTTCTCTGGTGTTTCTTCTGGTGTTACTTACCACAGTGTTCTTGGGAGAGGTGAGTCTACAGTCATAAGTTAACCAATTTCTTGAATAGTTTCAGCACTTAAAGGTAGGGTCATACATCGGTATAAATACTCCAAAAATTAATGGCCATGAAAACTTACTTGGTAGTATAAACTATTTTGAGAATGCTGCGGCCAGAGATGTGGTTGGTACCCGCTGTCACCTCGCTAAAGGTGGATGGATTTGATAGTCTCGATTGAAATACTGCTGTTTTTCTGTTTTCTCAACAAATAGGCACTGTATTCAGCCTAAACTTTCACAGGTAACTTTTATTGTATCTTTATTGACAAGTTGGCCTATAATCAGCATTCTATGACAAAAACCAACCTAAGACCCTATCTTTAAACATGTGCAACACATAAACGTTAGATCCTGCTCTGAAAAAAAAAACCACATTGTCTCAGTTTCAGAAGTGTACTTCAGCAGGATAACAACAATTACCCTATTTCCCCTCTGGTTTTGGAACCCTCATCCAGTAATGAAATATCCAAGAACAAACTATGCCTCCCTGTTGTTTTGACCTCTTTTTATAAGGGTTTTGGATTGGTACCATTTTAAGTAAAGGGACGTTACTGAGCTCACCAGCTTGTGTGTTTGGTCAAAAGAACCCTCAGGCATCAGGGGAAAGGAAGCACTAATATGGGAACTGTTTTTACTGGCTTATTTTAATTGTGGAGATTTGAGTGTTTTGAAAATAGTTTCTTTACCAATGCTGTGTCAACTGCCCACATGCAACATAAAATCACATTCCCCAGTTTTCACTTGCTCTGCAGCAACTTATTGCAACCTAGTATTGGTCGAGACCCATATACATGTATAAAGCGGGTTGCGAAAATGATTAAGGTTGGTTGCCAAACTTTGTAAGTGCAATCATTCATGCAGATGAGAAATTCCAGATTTTCATCTGATTTCAGACTGTGTTTTTTCATCAAAAGTTGCCATTATTTTTTTCAGATATAAAAAAAGTCATGCTCTTTTATCTACTTCTCAAGTACTGAGAATACTGTTCCCAAAAGCTTATTGAATTCTTGAACTCCAGGGGTTACCAGAAGGTCGAAGCGCCATTGTTTCAATATTCCTCTTATAAAAAATCCTAGTTTCAGACCTTTCTTGAAAATCCTAGTTTCAGGCTTTTCTTGTCAGCATCGACTCTCGACCCTGATCATGATAAAAATAAACTGCTCTAAAAAAATAGTTTACTCCTGTTCAGATTATGCTGTTTTGATGACATTACCTGGGGGTAGGGGAGGGGGTCAATCAGCTGGTGTTTGGTGGGTGGGGTCGCGATCAAGGGCCTGACATTTTTATCGGGTCGCCCTGCCTGAAACTGCCGGGCCCCAGCTAACGTTTTTTTTTATTCAGTGTTTAATTAATTGACCACTAAGGAGATACATTTGTGTTAACTCACTGCCTTCATTGCTGCTGAAAAGGTTAGAAAACTGGCCTACATTTACTACAGTGTGTGATATTTCCGGGTGTGTGGGTTATGGAAAAACAGTTTAGGATGTGGCGCTCCGTAATTTCATTTGTTAAATTACCTTAAATTTAAAGTTCAGGCGGCTGGATAATTTCAGGCAGTGCACTTGACTGTGCCAACTGATAGATTTGTTGGACCATGAAATTGGTATATGCAGCTTTTTCCTGTGTGGTTGTAGCATATTTTGGGTGGAATGGTTTTAGATTGTTTTGAGTAAATAGTTAGGCCGTATTGCCAGGATTAGTTTGCTAATTGGTCCTGTTGCCTCAGTAACTCGGTACAATCTGCCAAACTATTGTGTCTTTGTGTATCGGCTTGAAAGGCTGGGTTGACATTTCTGCTTGAAAGGATTTCTTAACGCTATTAAAATAAAACAAAAGGCACTGATGCATGTGTTAATTCACCCAGACATGCCTGGTCTCGGTGGTCTGGCTGGCTTTTTTTTATGAGTAGTTATACTACTGCCAATAAATTCTGCATACAGCTTGGTACATGGTTAACTAGATACAAAAAACCCTTATGAATGTTTGTACACTCAAGCCTTATGTGAATATCTAGGCAAGTAATGATTCATGAAAATGCTAACTGGTTAGAGCTAGCTAGCTACCACACAAGGGTCACATTACGCCCTTCTTCTTGTTTACTAATATACAGTAATAGCTTCCCAGTGCTCAAAGTTTGTTCACCCCAAAAAGTTTGTTGACCTAGGAGAAGTGGGGGGGGGGGGTGACTGCGAGCCAGGATGAGTCACATACAAAAGATGTGTGTTGTGTGTGGCCGTAGCACAGCCTTCATGTTAATAATAAATGCCTGCATGGTAGAATGTGTTGTGGTTTCCAGGTCTTTGGGCTAATGGATGGTTGATCCATTGTTGGCAAAGACATGGGTTTCATGGAATTTTCAGAGGGATGGCACATGGATGGCAAAAGGGGATAGCATTTCTTTGGGACATCATTGCATGAATTTAGGAGGGAAGGTCACAAGACCACATTTTCCTCTGGACCAGAATATATTTTACAAGACCAGAATTGAATGAGAAAGAACTTTCTACACAGTTTAACATGTAAACTGTTTTTGTTTGAACATTAACAAGCACTACGAAGAGAATATATCCCATTTGTCTTTTTATTAAAGGCAGGGTATACTTTGGGCAATTTTCAGAGACCAGTATTGTTTGGTCATAGGTATCCCAACATAAATGCATAAAATAACAAACACAACTTGAAAACTTTGAGCTCAATTGGTCATCGAAGTTGCAAGAAAATAATGTAAGAAAATTCAGCCTTGTTGCATAGAATTGTCTGCTTTCTTTTCTCAGATTCAAATTTTTTGATGAAAAATTGATTTTTTTTCTTGAAAATTACATTACTTCAAAGGGGGTCGTTTCTAACAATGTTTTTCAATAACAACAGCTCTCCATTGCTCTTTACCAAGTAAGTTTTTATGGTAAACTTGTAGAGTAATTACCAAAAGTACACCCTGCCTGTAAGTTTGCTTCAATACTCAACACATTTGAAAGATATTAACTCAAACTCAACATTTGAACATCATTTTTTTGTACTGACTACAATGAGGCACTGTTATTCATTTGCTAAACACAAGACCACCAGACTTGCTTGGTCGTGAGTTTACTGGCTCATTGCTAAAATCACCGGCCTTGGGCCTACGCATGGCTCGAATTTTGGGGGAAAATCCACAAGACCACAGGACTTGTATCTCAAAATTTTTACTGGACCAGAAATAATTTTATAAGACCAGATTCAAACTAAGAAAAGACTTCCTTGCACAGTTTAACTTGATGTTAACTTGAACAAGCACTAAGACATATAAGAGAAGATTTGCCTCATTTGTCTTTAAGGGTCTCAGAGTCAACATTTGAACATAATTTGTTTCTGTTCACAAGATATTATAGAGTGAGTTACATAAATTGTTAATTGAATTGAAAACACAAGACCGCTGGACTTGTCCGGTCATGAGTTTACTGGCCCAGTACTAAAATCACTGGCCTTGGGCCTGCGGTCCAGTGTCAAATTCGAGCCTTGCTGCGGTCCAGTGCTGGCCCTGTGCTGAAGTCACTGGCCTCAGGCCTGCAATCTAGCATAAACTTTGAACCCTGAACAAGGTGGTGTAGTCGATCTTGCAATTTCTTACATTTTTTTCAAATACAATTTACCAAATAGAGGCGTGTGGGAAAATATTGATCAGGTACTTATATTATTTCATGGGGATTATTTTTTTCATGGTGCCTATATTCAATGTCTCTTCATCGTTCTCATAATTTTTGCAAAAATTCAAAAACATGGTTGGCTGCATTTTATTTGTACTGTTGTTATTTCTGGTAATGAAACCAGGGGACCATCAAAAGCAGCTAGCACTGTGACCCGTGCCGTAGGCCTGAAGGTACCCGTGTAAAAGATGGTGAAGAAATTATCGGTTTTTTGATGTTGGATAAAAAACAAGCGCAATCCAGTTCATGTAGAGACTGAAAACCCAATCCATATATTATGCAAAACTCTGGTTAGGGGTTCGAACCGGGGTTACAAAGGTGAAAGGCAGGGGAGAAATTTACTGAGCCAAAGCTAGTAAATCTACCCCAAAAATGTATCTAATTGAGGTAAAAAATAGATGCTCTCACTGAACAGAAATGATTTAGCTGGCATGCCCCCCTCCCTTACTTTCTTTTAAGTATGAAAAAACAAACACTCTATTCTCTAAAGTGGTTTACATTTATGACGGAACCATGGTAAACTAGTGGATTTTAAACTGAACGAATGAATGTATAACTCTCCTGGTACCCTTAAAATATTTCAGTCAAAAATCCTCATGGAGGTGCTCTTTACCAGTGGATTAGCGGCTACGGCTAGATCACCATGTTACCATGCATTCAAACATTTAAGCTGTACATAGCAATATCCTTAGCAACAGCCACAGCCACAGCTGCTGATTTGCACAAGGCCTGTGCTGGAAATACAAAAGAAAACTTGCTCTCCGTGCATAAAGTTTGACAAATCTCTCCATATTTTGTGGTTATTTATAACGATTCAAAATTTGAGTTGTAGTAGTCAGTTGTAGTAGTTTGGATGGAAGAGAAATTACATTTATTTTGTCCATTTTTATTTTTGTAAAAATTTAGTTATTTCTCTTTGACATAAATTTTTACCTGGAAATCGAGCATCCAATTTTCTTCAAGATATTATACTCACAAAAATGTACTCAAAGTTAATTTAAAGATAACTGAGTGAGTACATAGGCCTACCATACAATAAGTACTGGAAACATTTAAACTGGGTATAAATTTTATTCTATTAAGCAGATGTATTGAGCATTGAAAGGAAAAAGCGTTTTACTTCATAAATTATGAATGCCCAATAAAAAAAAACAATCAATTTTGTTGCCTTTAAATATGTTTATGCTGTGTGTACAGTACAGGTTGTTAAGAATTTAGCAGGGTGCCAGGGAAATGTTGTGAGCGGAATTGCATGGATGCTGTTTGCCTATAGATCCACAGTTATTTGGCAACTTTTTGGGTGAGGTCATAAATTGTGATCGGTGCTTTGAAATGAATTCAATTTTTGCAATTGTTGTCTGCAAGGATGTTGTTTTATGTATCCTCCGGTGTTTGGTTTCCGACGATTGAAGGCTTCTTTCGGGGGAGGGGAAGGGGGGGGGGTTGACAAAAAAAAACTTAACAAATGCAATGTGTCAACTGAAGTCCAAACTACCTTTCTTTGGTCATTAGAAGTATGCAAAAAACTATTAAAACTTGATCAAAATCGCAATTTTCACACTAGGGTTTTGATCCTTTATGGCCTTAACCGTTAGAATAGGCTACTCTAATATCACTGGTTGTAGGAAGTACGGAGGCCTTGCAGAGCCATCTGTTGAACAATGTCTGCAGTGACTCGTATTGTTATGTGCAATTCTATGGCTCTATCGCCGCCGGCGTTTATGTTTAAAAAAAGGAAAAGTTCTTATACATGTAGTTTTACAAAATATATTGCGTTAATGCAGTAAATTTCAAATGAAAAATGAAATAGTCTAATTGGTACAAATGTTTCTGTGCTTTCAACTTTCAACTTGTGTCTTTTTACGCTTCTTAGTTTAATAAAACATCGAAACAGTAATAATTGAATACATGTTGATTGTGTAAAGTTTAATAACAGGCTCTTGTCCTTCGTATTTTCTAACATTATTGGGGCGGCCAGGGTTTGACCTTAACTTTTTCAGCAACTGTCCAGCAGGACCAATTAGCTTACTGTTTCACTAGTCCACCAGCTTTTTTCACTAGTCGATATTTCATAAATAGGGATGCGCTTCAACACTAAACCTAGCCAGCCGGAACGCTTGGAGAAAATTTTGACTGGTCCTCGGGTGTTTTAACTGGTATTTGGCCAGGGGAATGCTGTTAAGGGAAAACATTGATGGTATCAGAGGCAGCATTTGTCAGTGACATCAATTTCAAGACCCTGTCGTCACCATCCATTGTGCACATGTTCTGCGGGATAAGAAAATGATTAACTTTTAAGTTGGGTGTGGTGGTGCTCCTAAAAATAATCACTAGTTAATAATTACTATTTTGTACACATTATTCATTTTCTATGAGCTTTAATAAGGATATTTCAATACTTGCGGGGGGGGGGGGATGTTGAGAAAAGAAGTGATTATCTCACAATTCATAAATCATTGTTTTGTAGAGTCAAAGTACTAAGCAAGAAAACAAACACAACTGCAGTTAACTCGTAAAACTACCTGTCTTGATCACATAGTTGCATTGCACAGGCACATTAATAACTATCATATGAAATAGGCCTTTATTGTATGTTAATTCATGTCTCTTAATGTGAGGGTACACCACAGGGTACACTGATCAGCTGATTTGCTCTCTTTTCTTTTAGCTTTTAGAGACCGCTCATTTCTGTATTTTCATCATACACCCAGACATCGCTAATCTCGTAGATTTTTTGAGGGGGAAAAATGTGAGGAAAATTATTAAGAAACAGAAATACATGGTTTGTTTGAGAATTAAACTCTTTGCTAACATGGGAAATATTGGAAAATGTCAACTGGGTCTGATACATTTTCTTTGACCCTCTTCACCCTTTTGAGCAAAAGTAGGTCAAAACTTGTGGCCATTTGTGGCCGCTACATATATGGGCGTTTTGGTAAAAGACTCTTGCGGTCGCTATGGCTCTATAAAGGTTAATAAAGTGCCATAAAGAACAGAAAACTGCTGTACAAAGTTAAGTTTGTTCGGCTATATCCTAATTTAATTTATTTTCTTTTTACTTCTTCTTTTTTATTTTTTGATAATTTTCCTTTTCCCTCGATCCTCAGTTTCACTGCCAACAAAAATTTCTGAAACAGATTTCAAAATCAGTAACACGTAAAAGTTCCAGAGAAAGGGCATTCAAGCAATTAATGAGCAAAATTGTGTATCACGGAAAATGAGAGTGAAAGTTTGATCGGTTTTTCTACCATTTAGAAGTCATCATTTAGGAAGGTTAAATTCTGCATCGGGAATGGGAAAAGTTGTCTTTTGGATAACTCTATCATAAAAAATGTAACACAAATGCCATGTTTAATTGTCAGGAGCCAATTTTATTGCTTCCGGCCTTTTGTTACTGGAAAAAGTACATTGTCTGCCTGGAAGTAGGGCGTAGAGCCTTATGCCCTTTTTCCCGGGCACACGACGATGTTCGCAATTGACCTTTTGTTTTTTTGTCTGATACAGGACCAGAGATCCTGTCAAGATGACAAAGATGTAACCATCCTTCAGCAGTTACTTCATCGAAAGGTGGGTCACCTCCCCTCCCTCTCTCCTCACAAGCAATTATCACATTTCATCGCATCCCAAATTACAGACTGGTGAAAGGGAGCCCTACCTATTATGGGGTCCCTAATTTGTGTTGAAAAGGAGAGTGATGATTACGGGTACACGTTATACGGTGTAATCATCACGTTAAGAAAAGGGTTGATTTTCTTTCACCAACGGTGCTTTTCACGGACTAAAGTAAATTGAGATGCCGCGGAACCCTTTCCAAAGAGAAATTTTGTCTCCAACATGCAGAACCTCAGGTCCCACACGGCTCTCCATTTCATTGCAGAAATCAGAGTCATGGGTACTGTATTAAAATGTCATTGTAAAATTTTGTTTGGCAAATTTTACTCAGTGAGTGAAAAAAAAGAGTATTGCGGTGCAGATAGTGTGTATATATAATAAATAATAATAATAATTATTTATATAGCACCTATAAAAACACCTTCAGGAGAAAATCCCTTAGCACACAGAAAAACCCACCTTTGAATTGATTTGTGAATTTAGATTTTCAGTTATTTCTTTTGACCCACCTACCCACAATTTCGAAAAAAGGATCACAATGTTTATACATTAATAATTCTGAATGGCCCCTTACAGGATAAATTTTCAGAAGGAATACTTCCTCTTTATATTCAGCCATGTTTCCATTACAAATTTTCTGTCAAATTTCCCTCCTTTTTGTCTGGCCAGAAACAATAATAATATCTGTATTATCCGCAAGAAGAACACTGAGACAGTTTTTTTTTGGGGGGGGGAAAATTTGAGTTAATTTCACAAAAGGTTAAAGTGAATATTAATCAATTACGTACTCGTAAATGACAATGTAAGTGGTCTGGTAGTATTGATCATTGAATAATCGTGTATTGACTTTAATATCCTGTATTAAAAGAATTACTAACGGGATTCTCCCCCAAGGTTTTTTCAAAATTCTGGGGCATGGACCCAAATTTTTGGAAGTTTAGCCAAAGTTTGCTAAATTGAGACGAGGTCCTCGGAATGTTTTTACTTGGTGATTAACTTGGTTTTAAAAGCCTTACTGCGCAATTTGGAGCATTCTAAATGGTTTTATCTTGATAATTTTTGTGAATTTGTTTGATCTGAATTCGTTATGATTAGCAGCAATATATATATATTATATATACATATTTTTTTTGGCATATCGGCCGCATTTTGCGCGCATCAGCATGAAATTTGTGCATGCCGAGAAACTTGATTAACTTCATGCTCAATGAACTGTGCCTTTGAATGGGACCTCTGAGGCCAAAGCTAATCATCGGCAATAGCAAAGAAAGGCTTTTTGAAATGGGGGGGGGGGGGAATGACTTATTGAACTGCAAAGTGCATATTTTCTACACATAGCCTAATCTGGCTTGTGAGAAACACTTCACCTGCCAAGTTTCCCATTTGTTAATGGATACAACTTGCAACTAGTAACTGTATTTTGAAATGAATGTTTAATTTGGTTCCGTGTTTGTATAACCGCCTTTTGAAAACAGGCCTAGGAGCAAACTTCCTATATAAATTTGCACAGTATAGGCAAATCTCGTTTGCGGCTAAACACCACTTTATTGTTTTTGACCGGATCCCTTCTACTTGCTTATTATGAAAGTGGGGCGGGGCACTTTTTAGTCTGTGATGCAGAATAATTTGTACTCCTTGAGGCTGGTAGTGAGGCTACGAGCAACAGGCACTAAAGATGAGACTATGTTGTTGTTGTTGTTGTTGTTTTTTTGGTGGTGGTGTTAGTGTTTTTGTTCGGTAGTTTTGGGGGGTTTGTTTAACTGCAGGTTTGTTTGTTTGTTTTGTGGTGTGTTTTCTCTTGGCATGTTTTTCGGGGGCGTGTTTTTTTTGGGGGGGGGAGGGGCTGATGACATATAATGTGCTTGATTCTATCCCTCTCAGTGTGACCTCCCTGTAGTCATCCACCACTCCACTGGTCCCAACCATTACCCAATGCCCATCCACCCCTCCACTGGTCCCAACCCGGTACCCAATGCCCATCCACCCCTCCACTGGTCCCGACCAGTAGCCAATGCCCATCCACCCCTCCACTGGTCCCAACCCCGTACCCAATGCCCATCAGGTGTAGTCATCCACCCCTCCACTGGTCCCAACCTGGTACCCAATGTCCATCAGAAGAGAAGACCTCCTTGTCATCACCAGGGATGTTGCATTGCAATGGGAGACCTGTGAACGCTAGATGGCAGCAGACATACCAGGTAAAATTCCATCGTTTACGCAGTTCTGAGCATGCGCACACTGCCAAGAACAATGGATTTACCTGGTAAGTCTGCTGCCACCTAGCATCCCAAAAGTCCTCCTTTGATGTAAAATGCCGTCTCAGAATGTGGCTTCTGAAGTGAAAGAACCCAGCATGTTGACTAGAGGCCTTTCGTTTTTTCCCCAATGGAGGCAATGTTGTTTTTTTTGCACTGTTGGTCACCTGGCATTATACCAGTGAATGCGTGGAACTGAAAGCACTGTTGCCAGTTGCCTCTGGCAATGTCACCCCACCCTAGATATAGCTTTGATATTCGAGCCTGTCGCCTATGATCAAATTGAGAGGAAGGTGTCATCTTCTAACGAAGTTTGTGCAAAAAATGGATTCGCTAACATTGATACTGCACGCATTCCCTTAAAGGTGCAGTCTTGCATTTGGTTACTCCGGAAATTCAGAACAAGTTTAGCTGTTGATCAGTGTTAAGGAACTTTTAACTCATTTCTGAAATTGTGTCATTTTCCTTTTTGGGAACCTCCAATTTAAAATGTGGAAAGGTCATTCTTTATTTTCGTATGGTTTAAAAATCAGATTAAACTTGTGAAGATGTTCGACTGTACATGTATGTTAAACCAATGAAGTCACGTATTATTATTATTATTATTATTATTTTTTAACCAATCCTGATGTATGTAAAGCACTATGCACTGTGACAAAAATCCAGAGGCATGTTACTCGGGAGGGATTCAAACCCACCACACTTCCCATTCTAGAGCAGATGTCTCACCAGTAGACCCAGCGAGCTTGCCCTAATGCCTGGTGGCTAGAGGCATTTTAGCAGCGGGTACCGCAACTATTTATAAATATTTGTAAAGTGGTGTGTTAACCCCGATGCAAATTGAACATCTACTGAAAAAAATGTGGCGTGATCTAAGGAAACTGGTTTTATCTAAACTGAAAGGTAACTATCTAAAGGATGGGGACCAGGAAATATGATAGGTAATCTGAATGTAAAATTACAATCCTGTTTCCCAGGATGTTTAGCACATTTTTTTTAGGGTCGCTACCACAAAGTGTGCAAACTCTATTAAAGGCACTGGACACTATTGGTAATTACTCAAAATAATTGTTAGCATAAAAACTTACTTGGTAACGAGCAATGGAGAGCTGTGGATAGTATAAAACATTGTGAGAAACGGCTCCCTCTGAAGTAACGTAGTTTTGAGAAAGAAGTAATTTCTGGTCTTTGACAATTACCAAAGGTGTCCAGTGTCTTTAAAGCACATGGCCAACATTGGTACAGTTGTCAAAGACCAGTGTCCACATTTTATGTGACCCAACACAAACATGAAATAGCAAACCTGTGGAATAAGTTCAAGCTCAATCGGAGTCACAAGTAATCAATGAAAAAAAAAACCATTACTGTTTTCAAGCGTCAGATTTTGGATTCACAAGATCAGATTTAAATGTTTTGGTCAGTTCTTAAAAAAAACTGGAAGTCATCCCCACCATGACCATCGTTACACTATATAATGTCAATTTATGTGTAAATCTGTAAACGAGTACAAAAAACGGCAAGTTGCAATTTCGATGTCATGCAGATCCTTTAAGGTTGATATTCAGACACAAAGCCGACTCTTGTTTCCTGCGTTTCTAGTCAATTTGGATTATTCTGAGTAAACTGTCAGCTGTCACCTCAGCAGGAATCTTAATTTCAATCCTTTCAGCAATCTCTATGGCTTCTCCCCTACCTACCTACATCTCTCTCACCCCCCCTTCCAACTCAGGGAAATGAACGGAAAAAACAATCATTTCCCCCTGTCTTTGAAAATACACCATGGGTGATGAGAAAATAATCTGGAGTAATAATAATAAATAAAGAAAGCGCATAATAGTCTCGAAGTGCTGTGTACAAAAACAAAGCTAGATTAGAGGACAAAAGACGAAATCATTTGTAAAATATAAAAAAACAAACATCTTTTTTGAAAATTATTCTGATGAATTTGAAATATCTGTACGCACGGTTAAAACCAAAATTTCTTAGAATTCTTCTCATTCAATAATTAACGACTTAGGCCTACTATCACGTAGGAGTGTGGTCCGTTTTGCTTTAATTTCCTGAGTCCATGTTTTATACAAAATTTAATAACTGATTGAATTACCAAGTTTTTAAGTTGAGTTGTCGGCGAGATTTTGTTATTTTAATTTTTTTTCTTCTTTTTTTAACAAGACGAGTGGGTTCTGCTTCAATTAGCTTCTCTGAGTGGTTATATTTAGATTGTACATTTCCGGTCTAATTGTGGATGACGTCTGATACTGAGATATACATTCAAACTGATGTTTTTATTCGGTGGGTTGTCCATATGGTTGGGGATTTGAGGCCGATATTGGAAGGTAGTACACAAGTTTCTTGAGCATACAGCATTCTAGAAACGTGTTATCATTATTTTATTATTTCAAGTACTTGATATCTTTCTTCACCGGTTTGTCTAGTTTTGTTTTCCTTCGCTGGGATTCGATGATGTGTAATCGTGGATACTAAAAGTATGAATGGAAGGAATCGCACTCGTCCAAAAAACAAACAGTATGGAAATTGGCTGCAGATTGTATGTTTATGAATTCATGAATACCAATTGAGTGCTGAGGTACATTTGTACTGGATCTAAGTATAGTAGGATGGCACCACCCTACTTTGTCGGTTAATCCACATGGGGAAACATGTGTTAATCTTATCATGTACTGGAAAACATGGTGAGACTGAGAATTCAGGGGGGCTGGTGTTTTTATGAGGAGATGAGCCTGGGCCACAAATGGTCAGTGTTTGAAGGTCCAAAGGTCTGGACATTTAGAAGTGTACTTAGCACTCTTGTGTGCTTTGGTTCACTGTTAAAAGCTTGTAATGTTTGCCGAAGGCCTATTGAAACTTCATTGCACTAAGGACCAATTAGACCGCGTTCCCACTGGATCCACAATTACAAGATCCTGACCCCGCAAAAGGATTAGTCGCAGACGTGAATCGCGGTCGCGTTCCCACTTGAGTATGATCGCGCATTGATCCACCTTTTGTAAACGGAAGTAGATCAAAAGTTCACCAACGCAGGTCACTTTCGCCCATCTTCCTCACAATTACCTGAAATACTGCGCTATTTCTCACGGTGCCGTCCAGTTTGTTTTGAATTTCTTGACTGGCCCAGATGTCTAAAAAGTTCCCAGCACCTCGTCCGACCATAGCTTGCCACGCTTCTCATCTTTTTGGGGGGGTTTTTTTGACGAATTTATGGGACGTTTATTGCTGGGCGCTGCCATCTTTAAAGAACGTACAATGCATCCAAAAATTGGCGTGGGTTTGGGTTTAGTGTGGATGCGTTAGACAGAACGTGTAGTTGGTATCGTCACGTGACGTCAATACTGCTTTATGCTTTACTTGCAATTCTTTTATGTCACCAAATGCATGGTGCGTGCTGGGAATAAAAGAAAAAAGAACACCGTTTTCGCGCCATTCGGGCCTACCGGACCGGATGTTCGCCCTCAAATTGCGGGGTCTGATCGCCCTTTGCGTTCCCACTAGATTTTTGATCGCCCATTAATCCAAAAGGGCGATCAGATCCCGCTTAAAACCTACTCCCGAGGTGGATCAAATTGCGGGGTCTGATCCTGATCGCCCTCGCGTTCCCACTTACGCTTGATCGCCCTTTGATCGCCCTTTTCGAGAAATTGCGGGGTCTGATTGCCCTTTTCTCGAATTGCGCGATCAATGCGGGGTCCAGTGGGAACGGGGTCTAAGATAATGCTTTTACTAAGAGTTGTTTATTGTCATACCATGGTCATGCAGAATATACATATGTACACTTCGGAGGCAAATCCCGAATAGGTGAAGATACCTGTGTAGAAAAGAACTACGAAGAAGACTCAGGTTGAAGGCAACCGATGGGTGAAGATAAAACTGTTAGGTTAGATTGTGGCAGGCAAATCCAGGTGAGATACTGTGAGAAAATTTAGTTAGATGTGGCAGCAATCCGAATAGGTGAAGATACCTAGAAAAACTATGAAGAAAACTCAGGTTTAGATTGTGGCAGGCAAATCCCAAATAGGGCAACACCCACACAACTAGGTAGGGACTGAAAACCCAATCCACATGCAAGGCTCAGTCTCAATGAAAGGCATGGAAGAAACCAATGAGCCAACCTGTATACCCACATGATGTATTGGACACAAAATACTATAACCTCTTTTCACATGACAAGAGCCAATTCCCAGGGGTAAAAAAAACTCAGGAAATTCCTGGGGAGTTTTAACACCCATCACCAACCATGTTCAATTCACACTCTTTGCAATTTTCACAGGAAGAATAAACACTCGGTACTCTAACCCAGGAGTTATCTCGCTTAGCCCTACTCCCAAGGATGGGGGAACGTTTTCCCAGAAATTGCTAATTCCCTGGTGTTTGAAAAGGTCTACCAAATGTTCTTCTGAGTTTCTGTGAAATTTGCTAGTGTGAAAGGGGTCCAAGAGGGTCCAGTTTCAAATCTGGGAAGGGTGTGGGTGGGATGGGGTATCAAAAGGCACCAGAATCGTTGTGGCTAGAAGAATCCATGTACATCTGTAATCACTGTGGCTGGCATGTAGATCAATAGACTGATCTATGGCATTCAACATGTGTACGTTTTGATACATTTACTAATGGATGGTGCCATAATCAAATAAATCAATAGAATCTCAGGCCTTATCCGAATTGGCGGCTACGACTACAACTGTTGCTAGGGGCATCCTAGACTTCAACACATGATGACGCGGAAATCTAGCTGTAGCTGTTAATTCTGTAGCTGTTAAATGGTCAATTCAAAGGTAAACACTGTATTACTTAGTTGCATTTGAGGCATGGCGTGCCTGCTGCAGGCTGGAATACTCGTGTTAATGCGTCTCACACAAAACCATTCAAATGTATATGTACATATACATGCAGGTGGCTTTATTCACTGATTGCGAGTGTGATTGTACATTGTACTTCATGTCAAGATCAACTGTAGGGTTGATATCATTGCATCATACATGAAAAATACTATCCATTTTATTAACAGTTGCTGCCGTTCGAGACAAGTTTGGGATGGCAACTTTCTGGGATCTACAGCAACCTGAGGGTTTGGAATCGACATGTCTTCTTGCAGAACAACTCGGGTGTCACTCTTCACGGATGCAGTGCCATTCTGACCGGAGAGACGGAGGTAAGTGTGGTGTGCGATGGGAAGAGCCAGCGACAACAATTCATTTGCCATCATTCACAAAAGGGTATTTGTTTGACTGATTTTCAGTGAAATTAAGCAGGAACTTTTTCATTGAAAACAAAAAGTGATTTTGTGTAAAGTTTGTCTGGGCACCAACTTCTCTCTGTTTCATGCTAAGATGCTGTCATCCCACTAAGACAGAAATATTTGTTCAGAGCTAAAAGTGGTAGCTTGTCACCATGGAAAACCTGGGATATTGTCAGTTTTACTAAACTTTTTTTTCGTCAAACAAGGAAGGTAGTGTTAGCACTTAAAGACTAACTAAAAACTGCAATGATGCAATGAAGGGGACAAGCCAACAAGAAAGTAACGGGTGAACGAATCCAATAACAAAAGGTGGAGTCAGTGACTAAAGAGCATCTACTCCTGGTAGTGGGCCAGGAAACCACGGTCTCTATTTTGTCCTCGATCAATACAGTTCAAGTTCTTGATGTGTGACTGTAAAATTTATAGAAACGACACTGAGACTTGTTTCTGTGTGAAATGCAGTGGTCCCCACCAGGAAAGAGAAAATTTGTTCTATTTTAGGAATAATAGTGGTGCATGGTATACCAGGATTATATCCAGTCTATAAAATGACTCACAATAACATGTGCATGGTTGCCATGACCGCATTGACTAATGGGGGCCGCATGTCGGCCAAAATTGTCCATGAGGTCTGGGGTCATTTCGGTCACCTTTCCTCTTTTAATAAGACACTGCCAACTTTGATTCATGATCGTGACAAAGTGGACTAAAAAAAACAGCTAAATATTTGCATTGCATCAACAAAACCAAACCCCGCACAAATAAATTCGCTTCAGTGAATGATTTTTACCTTGTGTAGCATGAACACACACTAAAAAAAAAAGATTCTACACAAAATGTATCAGTTGCTACACAAAAATCATCAGTTACTTCTCAGAGTGTGCAAAAAAAAATTGCTCAGTCTAAATATTTTGCTGTGCAAAAATGATGGTTGAAATCATGCCCCGGGGATTCATTTTAGAGGAAATGTTTTGGCTTAGGAGTCAATGGCCACTAAGTTTGTAAACACCAGCTAGTCGATGAGTTGAAGGACATCTGTGAAATCAAATTTGTTAACATGGACTAGTGTAAATGAACTTGTATAGCCTTGATTTTCACCCGCCAGTTTCTATTAATAAAGTAGATTCTATTCAAGGGGCCGGCAAACACCATCTGTTGGTACTGGATATTTACTGCAGAAATACCCAACATAAAAAAAAACAACCGACATTGTGCTGTTTTTGAAAACATTTGTTAATCCACTTTGACAGTTTTTTAATTATAATTTGGTTGTTGGCTCCGTGTTGGTAGAGCCATGGTTTTGTGAAGCTGAAATTTCACAGGGCTTGACCTTGGGGAGATTGCAGGGTTTGTAGCTCAAAACATTTTAACTCCGGACAAAATTGTTGTTACAAGCCGAGAATCAAAATGAAAAAAAACCAAACAAACTTGCTGACACAGTTTGACACGCATTTAACTGTTTTTATTTGAACATGCACTAAGAAATGTACATGTAAGAGAAGGATAATCTCATTTGGCTCTAAAGACTTATTGGTATGAAGTTTACTTCATTACTTTTTAACAGAATTTAAAGGTATTTTGTTGGACTCAAAGTCAACATTTGAACCTAATTTGAAAAATCACAAGACCGCTGGACTTGTTTGGTCATGAGGTTACTGGCCCAACACTAAAATACTGGACTCGGGGCAAATTTTGAGCCACGATGTCAACAATGTTCATGGTTTTTATCAGGCACACAACCATTGATATGCACCTATTTGAAGAGAAGCAATTAATGGTTAAGTGTCCTGCTGAAGTACCTTAAAGGTAGGGTCATAGAATGGTCAACGTAATGCTGATTTATAGACAAAATTATAAAGAAAGCTACAATAAAAGTCACATGTGAAAGTTTCAGCTGAATACAGTGTCTACTTGCCGAAAAAAAACGGCAAAAAAACTGTCAGAGTATTTTTACACGAACGTCGAATCCCTTCACGTTTAGAGAGGTGACAGCTGGTGGTTCCAACCGCAGTCGTGAACAGACACCAACCCTCAGAAATGTGAGAAACGATTCATGCACTAATGGTCACCAGAATCAAATGTTTCGGGTTGAACAATTTTCCAAACCATATTACTTCAAAGGGAATCTTTTTCTCAAAATAGTTGATACTGTTAACAGTTGCAGTGCTTCTCACCAAGTCCGTTTTATGTCATTAACTTGTGCAGTGTTTACAAATCTATGATCCTACCTTTAACCAGCCAAACCATGATTCAAAACCTCATTCTGATATTCATAAAATGAATAGGCCTACCAGAATCTGTGTTCGTTGCCTTTACTATCAGACACGTCAACACACTCTAATACATACATAATTTAACGTGTGAACTTGTGACCGATTAAGTGAACTGCTCAACCACCAACACTCAACATTTTAAGTGCTTTAAACTTGTCAAAAATCTTCGCATGCATAATTTGGTCTACCATAAATGTTTAATCACAGGACATTCTGGCGACAATGCAGAACGTTACTAAACACCAGGAGTGGAATGCAGACGTAGGGAGTATCTCCCAGTCGTCTCCACCAAAGATGCTCAACAACCGCGACGAAGATTTCCCCGCCTTCAAGGACGCCATACGCATCACTTCGTCGGGTCACCCGCAGCCGGCACAAGCTGGCATCTTGAGTCGTGCGCTGTCGTTTTGCTTGACAGATCTCCCTCTGTTGGCATATTTTATCAACGCACCCAGCGTAAATGATGGAGGAAAAGACCTTATTATTCAGAGGTTAGCCGGGACTTTCTAAAAATTATTTGTTTTTGTCAGAAACCTTTACCAGAGATTTAGTACTGATGCAGTCGTACCAAGATTTTTTTCAAGACTGAATGGGATTTTGAAAACTGTTTGTATTCAGTTCCTTCCTTATTTGGTCAGTGTTTCCTTGCGGTATAAATACCTATTAAGTCAAATTATTTATAATAGATTAATTGTAGTAAAGTATTTTTCTTAATAACTAGATGGGTTACACTGGATGTCACCTCACAAGCCAATTTTATACTTTAGTTTAAATCCTCAGGCAAATTACTCTGGCATTCTAGAGCAGATGTCTTAGCACTAGACCACTGAGATTGCCCGGTAGCTGGAGGCAGTTCGAATTCTATATTTTAGCAGCGGGTACCGCAACAATTTAACAGATGTAAAATATGCATGGGGGATAATCATACACATCAGTGTAAAGGTAAAACCAAATAATATTCTTCATCCCGATGCAAATTTAACATCTATTAAAGACACTGGACACCTTTGGTAATTGTCAAAGACCAGTATTCTCAGTTGGTGTATCTCAACATATGCACAAAATAACAAACCTGTGAATATTTGAACTCAATTGGTCGTCGAAGTTGCGTAATAATAATGGAAGAAAAAACACCCTTGTCACACGAAGTTGTGTGCTTTCAGATGCTTGATAAGTTGATTTTGAGACCTCACGCGTGAGGTCTCAAAATCAATTCAAATATTTTACTGAGAAATTACTTCTTTCTCAAAAACTATTTACTTCAGAGGGAGCCGTTTCTCACAATGTTTTATACTATCAACAGCTCTCCATTGCTCGTTACCAAGTAAGTTTTTATGCTAACAATTATTTTGAGTAATTACCAATAGTGTCCAGTGCCTTTAAAGGCCACTAGAGTTGTGGGATTAAATGTATGATATTTTTTTCGAAGATGTGATTTGCCTGAGGTTTTTACTGAACGGTGACAAGTAGTTGTTTTTTCTTTGCAAATCACGTCTTGAATCAAATAATACATTTTCTTCAAATTTTCATTCTCATGCAAGTTGTAGCATGCGTCATGTTTGTACATTCGTGTCTAGCATAGTAGCGTTAAATTGGCAACTAGCTCCCTAGTTGATGAAGTATAGATTAATCTTTGGCGGTTTCACCGGCTGTTTTTGTTCTAAGAAACCAATAGAATCTCCTCATGAATTTCTTCTGCAGTTTGGCAAGAAAATTACAAAACTTAATTTGTTTTTATTTAATCAACGGAACATCTCAAATTGCATTTGTTTTTCCAATAATAAATATTTTGTTTCCATGGCTACAGAATATGGAAGATTGAAAGGGACAGCTGTTGCTGGATGTTTAGTAAAAATACTGAGCAACACAGGACGAAACAGACGTCATGGTGCTATTTTCTTCTACAGCCAGTTTTAGATGGTGAGTGCAGGAGACTTGAAAACAACAGGCCTGGAATTTCATCTTCGGGAGGGCAAGGCCATTTTCATTTTGCAAAGGGCACTTCCATATGGGAAACTTTTGAAGGGTCACCAAGGCCAAGACCAGGGCCTCCATTTAATTCCAGGCCTGACACAGTGTGATTTTTTCCAGCATGCTCAAGCTGGCATGATTGAGCCATCAAAACCTCAGACTATGCACACACAAAAAAACACAATCAATTAAAGGAGGAAAAGGTGTTTCTATATTTCATTTGGACTAAGAATCAAATTGGCAGAGATGATTCAAAAGCCATAATCCAAACATAAGTTTTGTGTTTCAAGAAATAAACCTCAAGGAAAACTGACAGGGTACATTTTAATTAATTTCTGGTCGAACAAACAATAATTGACTAGAGTGGGACTTAAACCTGCAACTTCCGGTTTAATGTGCCGGCACTCTACTAACTTAGTTATCTAGCCCTGGTGTTTGCGGTCTCCCTATTTTGTCGATAGTCAGAAGCCATACAACCTGTAACTACTGTACAGCCAGGGATCACAAGGTTTGTGTTCAATACGTTCTGATTATCCCTGTTAATTTAACAATTTTCTTTCAGTGTCCGGCAAGAGTGTTATCCACTACATCACAAGTCCATCGCCGGATTCGACATACTCCTCGACGGACCTTGAAAAACAATTGGCCGACAGGCTGGGGGCTCTCCAGAACTACCTTAACCACACCCATTTGAAGCTCCGCCCACTAAGCTACACAACCCTACAGCATGTCTGTGATTTCTTGCCCGATCTAACCGAGGAGGAAGAAGATGCAATCTCCGTGCAAGAAGCACATCTCGAAGAACCGTGTTACGCTCTAAACCAACAGGGAGGCGGCAACGGAGCTGGATGTCTCCCGGACATGAAACTCTCACCAAGGAACTTGTCTGTCAAAACAAAGACTAGGTCCACAAAGAGGTCCCCACTACCTTCTGGGAATAAGTGGAAGAAAGCCACGCCCTCTCGAAGTAGGCGGAGTCGAATGCGAGTGTTTGCAGCTGGTGGTAGTGGTGGCGGGGCCGGGGTTAATGCTGGGGGGACAGAGTCCTCCAGTAGTGAGGACACAGGCTTTTCCGATTGGATGAGCAATAAAGGGAGCCTAGAAAGAGATGGGAAAGCCCCACCGGCCATGACCTCTGACCCTGGGGTTGTGACGAGCATGATCGATTTCATGCTCTGTGAACGGGAAGCCATATCCCTAAAAGGTGAGCCTCCTTTTGTTGGTCATCCATGATCATAAACTGCTGACACGGAGTAGTGAACCAGTGAGCGGCTGAAACAGGATCTGTTCACTACTAAATAATGAATTACATCGCCAACAATTGCTGAAGCTTTTTGCCTCTGCCTCTGTGTTCTTTAAAATTCATCGATCTTTTGAAGAGGAGCTGAAAGGTCACAATAAGCTTTGTGATGCACTCATTTTCCATTAGATGAAGTGGGGAGAAAATTACAAGTCTCTCACCTTGCTTTAAAACAGTGTAAAATGCCACTGTGTTTGATACCCTACTACCAGTACAAATTTTGTCAAAATCCAAAAAAGTCCAATGGCGCCAGACTTCAAAAATATGGGTCTGTACATTTTTGTACAGGGTATTTTTAGTTCACTCCTGAGCTGCGATGATATTCAATCAAAACAGCATTGAATTTAATCTTTAGATTGGTGCTAAAATTTCCTCTTTGGAATATATAGACCCATTTGTTGTTGATGTCCCATGATGTCAGGTTTCAAATCCATCTGACACCATTTTAACATGAGGTGAGAGACTTGTAATTTCTTCTTTCACTTTCATGAGTACTCTATCTATTGAAGAATGAGTACATCACAAAACTGAATTTGACCTTGGAGCCCCTCTTTTAACTTTGCCTTATGCTAAAGTGACTCAGAGGCGGCCAGTCGGTGAAAGTGCACATGTGTACATACTGAGCACATCTGTCAACAAAAAGCTTGCCTTTTTTTTTTAGCTCACTGAGAGTGCTGGTTGAGCTTGTGACAATTCTATTTATAAAAAAAAAATCTTTTTGCCCTTCTGCTTTGAATCGTTACTTTGTACAATTATCAATTATGGGCGTTGTGTACATATAGCTTGGTAACTGAGCTTTTTTAAATTACCATGGATAGCCATTCCAACAGTGCAATATCCCATGTCAAACACAGACCTACCCAGATCAAACCCTCCGATAAGTGGAGCCATCTGTTCTGCAGGTCACTAATTAAAACATAATTAATGAAACAGAAAAATAAGGCTCAAATCATCTTAGACTACTAATAGCTGGGCATCTTAAAAACTGAAAATCATTGGGAAATGCACAGAAAATGTTTTTAGTATATCTTGGAACCTTCGAGCGTTGGGATATAGTCTGGGGGCTACCACGCATTTAAGGATTTAAAGGCAGTGGATACTTTTGGTAATTACTCAAGGAATACATTATCATAAAAACTTACTTGGTAGGGAGCACCTGAGAGCTGTTGAAAGTATAAAACATTGTGAGAAATGACTCCCTCTGAAGTAATGTAGCTTTTGAGAAAGAGGTAAATTTTCACTCAAATATTTGAATAAGAGAAAGGCTTCAGGCATGAAGCCTTTCTCAGGCATTTGAAAGCACACGATTCTATACAACAAGGGTGTTTTTTCTTTCATTTTTTTCTCTCAACTTCGATGACCAATTGAGCCCAAGTTTTCACAGGTTTGTTATTCTATGCAAACGCTGGGATACTCCAAGTGAGGAATCTGGCCGTTGACAATTACCAAAAGTATATCCCCCCTTTAAGTAATAAAGCACAAATCATGGCCAGATTGCACAATGTAGCCCAACAGCTAATCACAGGCCGGGATCTTCATCTTTGAGAGGCCATTTTTATTTTGCAAAGGGCGCTTCCATTGGAAAATCTTAAAGGGGCAACAAGGCCAAGACAAGGGCAAGGATGGCCATGGCCTCTCTGGCCTCCGTGTAATTCCAGACCTGTAATCAAAGCCCAATTCGCAATTTGAACTTTGTATCCATGCATTGCACTGCTGCAAAATTGAAACAACTATAATCCCATATACATGTAATGGGACTGAATAATAAGCAATGCTTCTTTACCTCTGTGATATTCAGGTGGATCATCAGAGTTGTATACATTAGCAGACCAGTGTATCACTGAGCTACTGTTACAATCAAGACAAGTCGCTGAGATCGATATCAACGCCAACGTTGCACAACAGCAGGCTCAGACAGGAGGATGGTTGTGAGTTAATATCTATTTTTGACAGTGGGTTCAAGGTTACGGTTGTGGGGTCAAAGATATCCCCTTTCCCTTTAGATATCCCCTTTAGATATCCCCTACCTCTTTAGATATCCCCTACCTCTTTAGATATCCCCTACCCCTTTAGATATCCCCTACCTCTTTAGATATCCCCTACCCCTTTAGATATCCCCTACCTCTTTAGATATCCCCTACCCCTTTAGATATCCCCTACCCCTTTAGATATCCCCTACCTCTTTAGATATCCCCTACTCCTCTAGATATTCCCTACCCCTTTAGATATCCTCTACCTCTTTAGATATCCCCTACCCCTTTAGATATCCCCTACCTCTTTAGATATCCCCTACCCCTTTAGATATCCTCTACCTCTTTAGATATCCCCTACCTCTTTAGATATCCCCTACCTCTTTAGATATCCCCTACCTCTTGAGATATCCCCTACCTCTTTAGATATCCCCTGACCCTTTAGATATCCCTACCCCTTTAGATATCCTCTACCTCTTTAGATATCCCCTACCCCTTTAGATATCCCCTACTACTTTAGATATCCCCTACTCCTTTAGATATCCCCTTTAGATATCCTCTACCTCTTTAGATATCCCCTACCTCTTTAGATATCCCCTACCTCTTTAGATATCCCCTACCTCTTTAGATATCCCCTACCCCTTTAGATATCCCCTACCCCTTTAGATATCCCCTACCTCTTTAGATATCCCCTACCTCTTTAGATATCCCCTACCTCTTTAGATATCCTCTACCCTTTTAGATATCCCCTACCCCTTTAGATATCCCCTTTAGATATCCCCTACCTCTTTAGATATCCCCTACCTCTTTAGATATCCCCTACCTCTTTAGATATCCCCTACCCCTTTAGATACCCCCTTTAGATATCCCCTACCCCTTTAGATATCCCCTACCTCTTTAGATATCCCCTACCCCTTTAGATATCTCCTACCTCTTTAGATATTCCCTACCCCTTTAGATGTCCCCTACCCCTTTAGATGTCCCCTACCCCTTTAGATATCCCTACCCCTTTAGATATCCCTACCTCTTTAGATATCCCCTACCCCTTTAGATATCCCTACCTCTTTAGATATCCCCTACCTCTTTAGATATCCCCTACCCCTTTAGATATCCCTACCCCTTTAGATATCCCTACCTCTTTAGATATCCCCTACCCCCTTTAGATATCCCTACCTCTTTAGATATCCCCTACCTCTTTAGATATCCCCCTACCCCTTTAGATATCCCCTACCCCTTTAGATATCCCTACCTCTTTAGATATCCCCTACCTCTTTAGATATCCCCTACCCCTTTAGATATCCCCTTTAGATATCCCCTACCCTTTAGATATCCCCTCTAGATATCCCCTACCCCTTTAGATATCCCCTACCTCTTTAGATACCCCCTACCCCTTTAGATATCCCCTTTAGATATCCCCTACCTCTTTAGATATCCCCTACCCCTTTAGATATCCCTACCTCTTTAGATATCCCCTACCTCTTCAGATATCCCCTACTCCTTTAGATTTCCCCTACCTCTGTAGATATCCCCTACCTCTTTAGATATCCCCTACCCCTTTAGATATCCCCTACCTCTTTAGATATCCCCTACCTCTTTTGATATCCCCTACCCCTTTAGATATCCCCTACCTCCTTAGATATCCCCTACCCATTTAGATATCCCCTACCCCTTTAGATATTTCCCTACCCCTTTAGATATCCCCTACCTCTTTAGATATCCTTTTTAGATATCCCCTACCCCTTTAGATACCCCATTTAGATATCCCCTAACTCTTTAGATATCCCCTACCCCTTTAGATATCCCCTACCTCTTTAGATATCCCCTACCCCTTTAAATATATCCCCTTTCTCTTTAGATATCCCCTTTAGATATCCCCTTTAGATATCCCCTACCTCTTTAGATATCCCCTTTAGATATCCCCTACCCTCTTAGATATCCCCTTAGATATCCCCTACCTCTTTAGATATCCCCTTTAGATATCTCCTACCCCTTTAGATATCCCCTTTAGATCTCCCCACCCCTTTAGATATCCCCACCCCTTTAGATAACCCCTACCCCTTTAGATATCCCCTACCCCTTTAGATATCCCCACCCCTTTAGATATCCTTTACCCCTTTAGATATCCCCACCCCTTTAGATAACCCCTACCCCTTTAGATATCCCCTACCCCTTTAGATATCCCCACCCCTTTAGATATCCCCACCCCTTTAGATATCCCCACCCCTTTAGATATCCCCACCCCTTTAGATATCCCCACCCCTTTAGATATCATTTACCCCTTTAGATATCCCCACCCCTTTAGATATCCTTTACCCCTTTAGATATCCCCAACCCCTTTAGATATCCTTTACCCCTCTAGATATCCCCTACCCCTTTAGATATCCCTTACCCCTTTGATATATCCCCTACCCCTTTCTTAAATCAAAGAGTCAAATAAAACAGTTTCCCTCTTTAGAAGCACCACTATCAGAATTTAATCCACACAGCTAAACTTGTCAACCACAACCTGAAAAGTAGCATTTGATTTATAGGTGTAATTGAGACATTAGTACAAGTGAACCCTTTCCAAAGTAAATGATGTTGTGGTTGTTTCTGTTTCTGTTACTTTAGCTTTCACTCGGTAGCCAAAGATGTAGTAATACTGCAGAAGAATCCTGTTCAGAGAAAGTACCTTTGGTAAGTCTGTTTCGTCGTATAAACAAGTTTGGAATGAGTTATCTGGAGAGAGTTGTGGGAAGATATCCACATGATTTTCAGGAAGAACATGGATACATGTACAGTACACATACAGTATGTTGTTAAAGATAGAGTCATAGATCGGCTTTCGTCAATGTTAAATGTTGGTTTATGGGCAAAGTTTTAAGGAGATATCATAAAAGTCACATGGAAAGTTTCAGCTGAATACAGTGTTTACTTGCAGAGAAAACGGCGAGAAAACTGTCGCTGTACTTTCACAAGTACATCATATCCATCCACGTTTAGCGAGGTGACAGCGGGTAACAACCCGCATCTCTGGCCGCAGCAATTGTGAACGGACACCAACCCTCAGAAATCTGAGAAACAATTCATGCATGAATCGTTTCTCAGATTTAAATGAAAAATAGTTTATACCAGCAACAGCTGCAGTGCTTCTCACCAAGCTATTTTGTTATGGTCATTAATTGTTGGAGTATTTACCAATCTATGACCCTACCTTTTAACCTTGTTGTAGTCATGGTTTTCAAAACTATAAACAAGGTTGTATCTTAGACAAACTTCTGCATGCACAAAACCAAAGGTGTGAGATACTAACTGGGCCCAGTTTTACAGAGCTGCTTGAGCAGCAAAACTTAACAATTTTCTGCTGAACAAAAATAAGCAGGATACCAGTCACAAGCGGTACATGTGGAATAACATTTTGACTGATAACCTTATTCTGGCCCCTTCAGATTATTCCATGAACGAGATACACTCAAAGATTTTATTCTGTTGCCATCGTCAAGGCTTGAAGTCCCTCTAAAAGAAGTATGTTTGAAATCAAACGCCGAAAGAAGAAATTGAGGGACATATTATTTCAATGCTTCTGTTGATGAAATAATGTGTGTTTTTTGTTTGCAGTTTTCTAGGTAAGGGATTAATTAAAGCATCACCGGATGAAGTCTACAAAGCTGTCAAAAATCCAAGGACGCGGTTCATTTATGACAACATGCTGAAGGTATGATTTGATACATATTTGTTGGTTTCATTCCCAAAATTTTGTCCTAAAGCAACAAATTAGACAAAAGTAACAATGACACCCCGACTTGACAACAAAGGCACTCATCGTGATTTGGAGAACTTCTGCCATGAGCCAAAAATCTGCCATGGTATGCTGGAATCTCGGAACGCTTAGACTTACCTACCGTTGATCTGTATATAAGGACAAACAATGGTGGCAGCCTTCTTGTTTGCCACATTTGTACAACAACAGGATAAAGGTCTGGAATTGTAAAGGGATTTTACAAGGCACGTTTTCCAGAACCTGTTGTCGCTCTTTGTACAGGTGAAATGAAGCATATCATGGAGGGTGCCTGCCTGTGCACGCTATACACTGGAAAGGGTGGGTGAATATAAATGCCAGCCTGCAAAAAAAATCAGGAAAAATCTAAAGTTCAAGGCGTTAGAAACGTCTGCCATAAGTCAGTCCAAAAGGAATATTGCAGATAAACACGTCATCTGACGTGGAGTGGTTAACATGCGAGGCAATTAAAGCATAAATGGATTGAGCTACAATTTTCTAAAACAATACAGTTTTTCAGATTGAACTGTTGTGTCATCATGGAAGATGTTATGGCACTTTCATGACCTTATGCACCATCTTATTCAAGGGGCAGATTTGTTTATTTGGAACACTCTCGTTGCCCGGTCTGTGACTTGCATATGACCTTTCACACACCTTGCGGACCCAATCTTGTGAAGTTCAAGCGCAGACAGCATTGAGCGTTAACAAATACAAAAATCTGCCCCTTGAACAAGGAAGAATGAGCAAGCACCATGACCACCTTTCCCGGTGGATGTTGCGCTATATAAGACACCTTTGTTAATATTATAATTTGTATATTTGTAGAAAATGGACATCATCAAGGAACTGGATGAGAATGTACAAGTTGGTAAGTAAAGAATTAAACGATATCCTCCCCCCCCATGATAGTTAAATCTGCCAGATACTGTGTCACAACACCTTTGCAGTGTGTTGGTAAATGAAGTGGTAAGATGCTATAACCATCAGGATATTTAAGGCCGCAATACAAGACAATTAAATGATTTTAAAATGGATCAGGTAACACGCATAGTGCGCACTGAAATAAGATGATTTTTGGCAGAAGATGTAACTTGACGCTTACAAGGCTTAAGCCTTGCAATTTTAGTAATTTTGGGGGCAAAAGATGTAACTTGACACTATAGCCTTAAATTTGAAGAAACTACAAGGCTTTAGCCTTGCAATTTTAGTCATTTTTTAGCATAAGATGTAACTTGATGAAATAGCCTTAAATTTGAAGAAACTACGAGGCTTAAGCCTTGCATTTTTAGTCATTTTTTAGCATAAGATGTAACTTGATGAAAAAGCCTTCAATTTGAAGAAACTACAAGGCTTTAGCCTTGCATTTTTAGTCATTTTTGGGCACTTGATATAACTTGATAAAATAGCCTTAAATTTGAAGAAACTACAAGGCTTAAGCCTTGCATTTTTAGTCATTTTTGGGCACTAGATGTAACTTGATGTAATAGCCTTAAATTTGAAGAAACTACAAGGCTTAAGCCTTGCATTTTTAGTCATTTTGGGCGTAAAATTTAACTTGATAAAATGTCTTAAATTTGTAGAAATTACAAGGCTTAAGCCTTGCATTTTTAGTCATTTTTAGGCACTAGATATAACTTGATGAAATAGCCTTAAATTTGAAGAAACTATAAGGCTTAAGCCTTGCATTTTTAGTCATTTTTGGGCACTAGATATAACTTGATGAAATAGCTTTAAATTTGAAGAAACAACAAGGCTTAAGCCTTGCATTTTTAGTCATTTTTGGGCACTTAATGTAACTTGATCAAATAGCCTTAAATTTCAAGAAATTACAAGGCTTAAGCCTTGCATTTTTTGTCATTTTTGGGCACTACATATAACTTGATAAAATAGCTTTAAATTCGAAGAAACTACAAGGCTAAGCCTTGCATTTTTAGTCATTTTGGGCACTAGAATATAACTTGATGAAATAGCCTTAAATTTAAAGAAACTACAAGGCTTAAGCCTTGCATTTTTAGTCATTTTAGGTCAAAAGATGTAACTTGATAAAATAGCTTTAAATTTGAAGAAACTACAAGGCTTAAGCCTTCCATTTTAAGTCATTTTTTGGCACTAGCTGTAACTTGATCAAATAGCCTTAAATTTGAAGAAACTACCAGGCTTAAGCCTTGCATTTTTAGTCATTTTGGGGCACTAGATGTAACTTGATCAAATAGCTTTAAATTTGAAGAAACTACAAGGCTTAAGCCTTGCATTTTTAGTCATTTTGGGCATAAAATGTAACTTGATGAAAAAGCCTTCAATTTGAAGAAACTACAAGGCTTTAGCCTTGCATTTTAGTCATTTTTGGGCACTTGATATAACTTGATAAAATAGCCTTAAATTTGAAGAAACTACAAGGCTTAAGCCTTGCATTTTTAGTCATTTTTGGGCACTAGATATAACTTGATGTAAATAGCCTTAAATTTGAAGAAACTACAAGGCTTAAGCCTTGCATTTTTAGTCATTTTTGGGCACTTAATGTAACTTGATCAAATAGCCTTAAATTTCAAGAAATTACAAGGCTTAAGCCTTGCATTTTTTGTCATTTTTGGGCACTACATATAACTTGATAAAATAGCTTTAAATTTGAAGAAACTACAAGGCTTAAGCCTTGCATTTTTAGTCATTTTCGGGCACTAGATATAACTTGATGAAATAGCCTTAAATTTAAAGAAACTACAAGGCTTAAGCCTTGCATTTTTAGTCATTTTGGGGCACTAGCTGTAACTTGATAAAATAGCCTTAAATTTGAAGAAACTACAAGGCTTAAGCCTTGCATTTTTAGTCATTTTTGGGCACTAGATATAACTTGATGAAACACCCTTAAATTTGAAGAAACTACAAGGCTTAAGCCTTGCATTTTTAGTCATTATTGGGCACTAGATGTAACTTGATGAAATTAGCTATAAATTTGAAGAAACTACAAGGCTTAAGCCTTGCATTTTTAGTCATTTTGGGCATAAAATGTAACTTGATAAAATAGTCTTTAATTTGAAGAAATTACAAGGCTTAAGCCTTGCATTTTTAGTCATTTGGGCATAAAAATGTAATTTGAAAAAATAGTTTTAAATTTGAAGAAATTACAAGGCTTAAGCCTTGCATTTTTAGTCATTTTCGGGCACTAGATATAACTTGATGAAATAGCCTTAAATTTGAAGAAACTACAGGCTTAAGCCTTGCATTTTTAGTCATTTTTGGGCACTAGATGTAACTTGATCAAATAGCCTTAAATTTGAAGAAACAACAAGTTCAGCCTTGCATTTTTTAGTCATTTTTGGGCACTAGATTTAACTTGATCAAATAGCCTTAAATTTGAAGAAACTACAAGGCTTAAGCCTTGCATTTTTATTCATTTTGGGCATAAAATTTAACTTGATAAAATAGTCTTAAATTTTGAAATTACAAGGCTTAAGCCTTGCATTTTTATTCATTTTTGGGCATAAAATTAACTTGATAAAATAGCTTAAATTTGTAAAAATTACAAGGCTTAAGCCTTGCATTTTTAGTCATTTTGGGCACTAGATATAACTTGATGAAATAGCCTAAATTTGAAGAAACCAAGCTAAGCCTTGCATTTTTAGTCATTTTTGGGCACTATAGTTAACTTGATAAATAGCCTTAAATTTAAGAAATTACAAGGCTTAAGCCTTGCATTTTTAGTCATTTTTGGGCACTAGATATAACTTGATAAAATAGCTTTAAATTTGAAGAAACTACAAGCTTAAGCCTTGCATTTTTAGTCATTTTGGGCATAAAATTAATTTGATAAAATAGTCTTAAATTTGAAGAAATTACAAGGCTTAAGCCTTGCATTTTTAGTCATTTTTGGGCACTAGTGTAACTTGATAAAATAGCCTTAAATTTGAAGAAATTACAAGGCTTAAGCCTTGCATTTTTAGTCATTTTGGGCATAAATATAACTTGATAAAATAGTCTTAAATTTGAAGAAACTAAGGCTTAGCTTGATTTTTAGCATTTTTGGGCACTAGAAATTTAACTTGATCAAATAGCCTAAATTTGAAGAAATTACAAGCTTAAGCCTTGCATTTTTAGTCATTTTTGGGCACAAGATATAACTTGATAAAATAGCTTAAATTTGAAGAAACTACAAGGCTTCTTGCATTTTTAGTCATTTTGGGCATAGAATTAACTTGATAAAATAGCCTTAAATTTGAAGAAATTACAAGGCTTAAGCCTTGCATTTTTAGTCATTTTTGGGCACTAGATATTAACTTGATAAAATAGCCTTAAATTTGAAGAAACTAAAGGCTTAAGCCTTGCATTTTTAGTCATTTTTGGGCACTAGATTTAACTTGATCAAATAGCCTTAAATTTAAGAAACTACAAGGCTTAAGCCTTGCATTTTTAGTCATTTTGGGCACTAGTTAACTTGATAAATAGCCTTAAATTTGAAGAAATTACAAGGCTTAAGCCTTGCATTTTTAGTCATTTTTGGGCACTAGATTAACTTGATAAATAGCTTAAATTTGAAAAACTCAAGGCTTAAGCCTTGCATTTTTAGTCATTTTTGGGCATAAAATTTACTTGATAAAATAGTCTTAAATTTGAAGAAATACAAGGCTTAAGCCTTGCATTTTTAGTCATTTTGGGCACTAGATATAACTTGATGAAATAGCCTTAAATTTGAAGAAATTACAAGGCTTAAGCCTTGCATTTTTAGTCATTTTTGGGCACTAGATATAACTTGATGAAATAGCCTAAATTTGAAGAAACTAAAGGCTTAAGCCTTGCATTTTTAGTCATTTTTGGGCACTAGATATAACTTGATGAAATAGCCTTAAATTTGAAGAAATTACAAGTTAAGCCTTGCATTTTTAGTCATTTTGGGCACTAAATGTAACTTGATAAATAGCCTTAAATTTGAAGAAATTACAAGGCTTAAGCCTTGCATTTTTAGTCATTTTTGGGCACTAGATTAACTTGATGAAATAGCCTTAAATTTGAAGAAATACAAGGCTTAAGCCTTGCATTTTTAGTCATTTTGGGCATAGAATTAACTTGATAAAATAGTCTTAAATTTGAAGAAATTAAAGGCTTAAGCCTTGCATTTTTAGTCATTTTTGGGCACTAGATATAACTTGATAAAATAGCTTTAAATTTGAAGAAACTACAAGGCTTAAGCCTTGCATTTTTAGTCATTTTGGGCACTAGATTAACTTGATAAATAGCCTTAAATTTGAAGAAACTACAAGCTTCAGCCTTGCATTTTTAGTCATTTTTGGGCACTAAAATTTAACTTGATAAAATAGCTTAAATTTAGAAATTACAAGGCTTAAGCCTTGCATTTTTAGTCATTTTTGGGCACTAGATATAACTTGATGAAATAGCCTTAAATTTGAAGAAATTACAAGGCTTAAGCCTTGCATTTTTAGTCATTTTGGGCACTAATATACTTGATAAATAGCCTTAAATTTGAAGAAATTACAAGTTAGCCTTGCATTTTTAGTCATTTTTTTGCACTAAATTAACTTGATCAAATAGCCTTAAATTTGAAGAAATTACAAGGCTTAAGCCTTGCATTTTTTGTCATTTTTGGGCACTAGATATAACTTGATAAAATAGCTTTAAATTTGAAGAAACTTACAAGGCTTAAGCCTTGCATTTTTAGTCATTTTGGGCATAAATATAACTTGATAAATTAGTCTTAAATTTGAAGAAATTACAAGGCTTAAGCCTTGCATTTTTAGTCATTTTGGGCACTAGATATTAACTTGATGAAATAGCCTTAAATTTGAAGAAACTACAAGGCTTAAGCCTTGCATTTTTAAGTCATTTTGGGCACTAGCTGTAACTTGATCAAATAGCCTTAAATTTGAAAGAAATTACAAGGCTTAAGCCTTGCATTTTTAGTCATTTTTGGCATAAGATGTAACTTGATAAAATAGTCTTAAATTTGAAGAAATTACAAGTTTTAAGCCTTGCATTTTTAGTCATTTTGGGCACTAGATATAACTTGATGAAATAGCCTTAAATTTGAAGAAATTACAAGGCTTAAGCCTTGCATTTTTAGTCATTTTTGGGCACTAGATATAACTTGATAAAAAGCCTTAAATTTGAAGAAACTACAAGGCTTAAGCTTTGCATTTTTAGTCATTTTGGGCACTAGATGTAACTTGATGAAATAGTCTTAAATTTGAAGAAACTACAAGGCTTAAGCCTTGCATTTTTAGTCATTTTTGGGGTAATAAACTTGATAAATAGCCTTTTAAAATTTAAAAAAAAATACAAGGCTTTCATTTTTTGTCATTTTTTGGGGACTAGATATAACTTGATAAATAGCTTTTAAAATTTTAAGAAACTACAAGCCTTGCTTTTTAGTCATTTTTGGATAAAAAGTAACTTTATAAAAAACTTTAAAAATTAAGAAATTTCAAGGGTTAAGCCTTGATTTTTTGTCATTTTGGGCAAAAAAAATTTAAATTGATAAAAAAAACTTTAAATTTTAAAAATAAAGGCAAGGCATTTTTAGTATTTTTGGGGA